>JAUIMW010001418.1:0-12641 GCA_033557785.1 Enochrus cinctus
ATACCCTCTCAAGAGATTTGTTAAATTTTGTAGTAGGCGTATTATATTATTTTGCAAGTATTAAATTGGAGGAATGGTCTTCAATCATCCACCAATAAAAATAAAGGGCCATCAGCCAGTAAATCAAGCAACAATAAATACTCTTTGTCTAGCGGCACCCGGGTAAAAATCAGACCCGTCGCAATATAATTTTCAATTATTTTTCAAATTCAACAATAACTTAAGAGTAGAATTGTTATATAGGCCACATATATGGTTATAATGTGTAAAATGCTTTCCTTAAATTTACATCTTTAGTTTGAACTTTGATCCAGTATCTCCTAATTAAACTGAAAGTTTCATCGTTGTTTTTATATAGTATTCTAGTGTTAAAGATAGTTTCCTCTTTGCAAGATAGAGGCGCATAAAAAATAAATGTGTCTTAATGCTAGTTGAGAAAGTTTTCTGTAAAATCCATAAATCTCACCAAGTCACTATAGATTATTATAAAACTAACTATATCTAAAGTAGAACAAAAAGCAAGTCAATATTTTCCGATAAAATCGCTCGGTCTAATCTAAGTTTACCCTCTTAAGTCACAACTTTCGCTACTTCCTAAACTTCCACAGCAAAAAAGAAAACTTCGATCTTGATATCATCACGAATCCACATATTTTTCACTTGAATCCCCACTGATCCACCCCAAGCTTTAATACCTTCCCTGAGACCTTCTCCCCTAATGTACGCGCCTAGGAGCTGGGTGTTATTTACATGCATGTTGGTAATTATGTGTCAGAATTTACTCCTATTCTGAATATATCTTCTTTAGGCTAAATAGAAAGGATAGATATAAAGAAATCTGAGATACCTTTTAAGACTTTTTATGGAATGATGCATAAATATTCCTTGCCTTCATCCTATTTTCTTTGTTCTATAAAATGAAAGCATATCAATATTATTGCGAAACTTCAATAATAAGATACATACAGTAAATATTTTCTCTTTCCACTAGTGTTTGTTTTCTTTCCAATTATATAAGAAAACAATTAATGTAGCCGAGAGAGTTATGAACTCGCAATTAAACGTTATGTAAATGCAAACTAAATCTAGTAGTTCTAGGATAGACATTAATTATTATCGGAAGTATTAAGCGGAAATCGTGCAAAAGATAATGGAGACCCTGCATATTGTTTATTTAATTTATTATCGGCTGCTTTGATCTTATAATTAATTTTCCATTTTGGAGTGTGTGTAGTGGTATATCCTCTACTGTGTTTGAGAACAAACAAACTGTAATTTTAGTTCTCCATCCACTTAAACTTCTGTTTGCAAAAGAAACAGTTTCAGTTGGGGTTGTGCCATTTCTGTTAGTAGAATTAACAATTTCAGTGTATTCGAATTGACATTTTCGAAAACGTTTTAAATTGGCATATATTCCTAGGGTTTATAAATTAGGCCTTTTCTAATTAATATTCAACATTATTGCCGCAGTCTTCAGTAATTTGAGATGGAGATGTTTTATTAAATGCCACTTAAGAGATACTGTCAAGGTTCACAACCCTAATTTGATTACGAACTCTGACATCAAATATGCATTGTAGCCGATCAGGTAATGTCTGGAAATGTATTATACTAATTGAGTTTCAAGGGGATAGTAGAATTTACAACTGTCATTCATGCTGCTAATGAATTAAAATGTCATTTATTTGAAGTTAGAACTGATTATTATATTTTTAATAGGATCAGTTTTGTAATTATCTTTGTTTTGAAATCAAAAATTTTATTTTAAAAATAAATAATTATATAGACGGAAAGGTTCAACGACTTTTATACTTTAAGTTAACAGCTTTTTAAGAACTCAATATCGTTGAGATAAACATGCTAATTAAAGTAGAAATTATTAAGAATTTCGACCCTTTTAAATGCTACAATACTTTTTTCTTAAAGCTTTTTTCGAAACTTCAAAGAGACGAAACACTCAGCATTATCTAAATTTAGCGTGTACTAATTAAGATAAAATGTACTGTATAATTTGTTTTACTTCAATTTTATTAATCTAACGACCTATACCATACATCTGTTAATTAAACAGCATGCGTAAACAGTTATGGCTCGTAACGTTACATTAAAAAGGAAACAATGACATAATTTTAATTCGCACATTAATCAGCTTAATTTCATAGCGCTCAAATTTAAACTGTGTCCACAAATTCACCAGTATATGATACTTCCGACAAATTAAACGGATGATGTTTTCCGACATCTCATAAACTATGAAATTAATTCTAAAGCTATCAACCACTCAAGCGGGACAACCCCGGCCAGATGTTTATGCTGCAGCATAAAAATACTGTTAGTAATTTCGTTGTTGTGATGACGCACCGTTAAGGGGGAGGGGCGTTTTAAATGCGGCCCAAATCGATTTTTTCTCTCTTTGGCGTTTTTTTTTTTTTAATTATAATGCAAGGATATTTATAAACGTAGGTCTACCGATAATATTTAAGATACTGAGGTATAAAAGTTATTCTGAATTATAGATCGTTTTACTTTCATGACAACTCAACAAATATGAAATTTGCAAACTACATAAGAAAACTGAATATATTTAATCTATATTATTTAAAAATTGTATAGGTTACGATTATTTTTTACACAAATATACTTTCACTTAAAACAGGAAACATTAACATTTTTACAAAAAATTGTAATGTTATATGATTTCAGCGCAACTTTGAGAGATACTGTCAACGTAACCTTATGTAAAATAAAATTGGTGATAGCTTGTGGTAATAAAATTTGTTGAGAATTTCCTAAGAAAAATGAGGATATGCATTCAGAAAGAGAATTTCCCCTGAAATGTGTGATACTATAGGTATTTTTTATGCCTCCTTGCATAAAACAGTAGATATATTTCCTGGTAGCATTTTGTATTCCATTCCCCTGGAGCTTTAGAGTGAAATGTGGATATTAAGGTGTTTATTTGCTCTGGCAGTTTACCCCCAACTTACTGAAACAAATGCAGCGCGACCAAGTCAGGTGTGAGAAACATTCTAGTTTAGCGGGCGTCTCCTGTGGCCATAGTTCAGAAATCTTTGTCTTTAATACTAGTCGTGCACATTTACGGAATGAGAGGCAGCATTCCATCGAGAAAATTTCCCCTAACCTTACTTAACAAAACATGTTTACAACAACTCTCAACAGGAAATGACAGGAACTTTGTTACATGCACATTTAACAAATTACTGAAAATGATAAAAAGAAACTGCGCAAAGATGAAAAATTCCACAAGTAGAAAACACCGCACTACTTTTATTATTGTTGTGCGGATCTAGGCCGAAGCAATTTTTATATCACATACAAAGTTGCAGAAAATTGCCGGTAATATTTTTAAATTTCTCTCTCTGCAATATATAAAACGTTCTATATAACTTTTTCTTTATCTTTCAGGTAAGTTCCTTCTATTTTAAATTGGACCAACTCAATCATAAAATAAAGGAAATTGCCTTAAAATTTACCACAGAAGGTAAGACGGAAGTAACAGTTGAATTTACTCCTACAAACGGACCAACGTGAAAATAAATTTTTGTTACGGAATAATTCATGAGCACAAACAATAAAATTCTCTCTTTGGTAGTTTTATTTATTAAGCTTAGTAATGTTTGCATGTATTTTGCTAAATTAAATCGTTGTCTTCATCTCATATTGAAATAACTTTAGCAAAAGCAATTTTTGGTAAATTTTCATAACGTAAGAGATCTAATGATAAATCAGTTAATTATATCTGCCGAGAAGTTTTGAAATTATGATTTAAGTAATTTGCTTTTTCCAACTGCTGAAGTCGCATGGAATTATAATTGCAATTCAATGTTACAATGCTGCACATATAATTCATATTAACAGAAACGTAAATAGTTTCACTTCTATAATGATCAGAAATTGAGAAAAAAGCTTAATATTAATCTACTCTAATAAAACATGTCTAGACATCTGCTGTATTTTCATCTCTAAACAAGAAGCGTTCGAGGGCGTCATACATTTTCCTCCAGAATTGTTACCATTTATCACAAGCGCCGTATTGATTTTAACGTAATACTTTCTACGGTTATTCGTTATTCACTATGTATTCCCAAGTATAGTTGTAGTCACAATTAAATAAATCGACTTTATGGCAAGGCTTCTCACATGATAATAACTGTCAAGATAAAAGTGCGAAAATTAAATTAATAAACAAGAATAAATACGCAAATGGAAACATGCAATTTCCAACTATAGCTATTTTTATGAACCTATGAACAGTTTAGGATATTCCAGAGTAATTTGGGGCCAATGCGCAATAAAATGTTAATACTACAATAGAAGCATCGACTACAAAATTTATTATGATAAAGTCGATGATGTATATCTGCTCACTACTTTAACAGTCATTATTCAAAGCCTAGTTTCCAAGCACCCATTTACTTCGCATAAATAAGATTACGGTTCATCAAATAAACTTTTTTGGCGAAGATCTGGTTTTTATGACAGACCTTTGGAGTCGTATAGACATTCATTTCCTTATGGAATCGATAGATGGTTTATTTCCCCTTTGTAGGGCTAAAACTGTCTCGATGTGAATTTGATAAGCTAGAACACGAACGCCGGTGTTTTAGAAAAGAGGTCACATATCACCTATCCAGAGCTATATGATTTGTTTTTAAAGCAGATTCTGCATGGCATGCGTATTTCCTTTGACCATTGATGTATTACACACAATTTATATGGAAATTTCTCTTCGTTCTTTTTCCCGTTAAAGCATCACCTTTACGGAAGCCCCACTGGTGCTGCATTCCATAAAAGCGAACTTAGCCTCTAATGTAAGTCAAATTCGACATGAAGATTAATTTTAAAGAAGAATATAGCGCGAACTCTATTGCGCATTATAAAATTTAGACGCGCTACTCTGAAATAAACGCCCTATATGGAAATTTTTCACGAGCGCAGATGAAAAGTTTTAGAACTTTATTAGGTAAAGTTCCCTGTCATATATTCCTAAAATATGTTTATTGTAGCGCTTGAAATTTAATTTACAACCGCTCGGCTGAGTACATTTTTATCCTTTCCCGGAAATTTCGAAGATAAACCTTTAAAAAGAATTTCTCAATAGGAGATCCCGTCTTTACAATTCATTTCATGACATGCCCCATTTTTTGTCTAAAGACCTCTTCGATATAAAAATATGTTTTGTGAGAAAGAACCGACGGGCTATTGTATTAATCTCGTTTATATTTTGCTGCAATTGCTTAATCGTAGATAACGAAGAATGATACAGGACTGCCAAATAATTTTAAAAGTATCAATATTTAAACAATATGAAAAAATTTCAACTCTGCTCTAAATTTTATAATTTAAAAAGGTTTTTTCTTGATTTTGCCGTTTTCAACATCAAATAAAGAAAGCACTTACTTATGTCGTGTTGCATATAGTGATGCAAAACTTTGTTAAAAAGACTTTTCTTTATAGATTGTTCAATAACTAATGGTGCTGTATATGTAGGAAAACCATTTGTTACCTTCGTATACATTAGAGATACGCATCTAGTGCTACCATTTAATTTATCAAACAAGATTCTTGTTGAAACAATGCAATAAAACATAATAACTAATACTGTAACAAATTGATGAAGACATAAGAGTAGGGTCCGCTATATACAATTAACTTTAAAATGAATAATTAAACTTGTAAATTATAATTCCTATTAATTTGAATTTATAAAAATAGAGTAGTTTAATTTGCATAATCACATCTTGTATCATTTTTTAAGATGTTCATATAAAACTGTGATTTTTTTTGCAAATTCCACTTACAAGCAAATAAGTACACATAACTTTTTTAGAAAAAAAAATATATATTATCGAAATACAAAATCATATTTTTAAAATGTACCAAGGACGATAATTATTTGGATCGGTTGGGACACTTGATATGTGAAGATAGGAAAATAGTAGCTTTCTTAAGCAGTAAGAGAAAGTTGGTGGTTGTCATGCACGTAAAAATTTTGACAAGCAAAGGAACAATGATAGAGCCAATGTACTTAAGTATTTTAGGTGTAATGTCGTCATTATCATGCAAGTTCGAGTCCTTAAGGTTTTTTTTTATATTATTTATTTCATAATCCCCTATTACTTATCTGTGAAAGTCGTTAATCAAAAAGATTTCTTTCCCAGACTTCCCACTATTAAAAAACCGCTGCTTTCCAGATATTAGTGTTTTTATTTCTTAGCATCCTGGTAAAGTATTCATTTTTACCTATACCAATTAGGTGACGTAAGATAACTGCAAAAAACTTGTAGGTGTTTTCTATTTGTAAGTTGGTGGGGTTTAATTTTAATTCATACATAGTTATTATTCTTAATATGGTATGACAATTTAAAATTTGAATGTTGTTTAATAGGCCTATAATAAGCCAAAAATTGATTCACTAACTCTATATGAGGTATGTTTTAATATTGTAATTATATATTGTTATTATAGTTTAGTTTCACAAATATCCAATCTATTAACCACGCTATTATTTTAATAAATAAATACATATGTCAGCGTTGTTCACTATACTATATTTGATTGAATATAACACCGGCGTAAAACTACATAGATCCAGTCTAACATAACATGGCTGGGGGGCTATTGTACTTTTCAGGAATCAATTATAATAGAATCTACATTCAATATATCTATTCCACTTCATACTGAATAAAAACATTTTTGCTATCCCTTTCTCTCTAATGATACATATACGTAGTTTTATTTAAAGCATTGGTTGTTTACTCTATCTAACTCGATCGTTTCTGGAATCATTTAAATTCTACAAAACTACATCTCCTTTGCAGTTACAATCAAAAATAACTATAAGCTGAAAATGACAGTTTTAATAAACCGTTTAAAAGTTTAGAACAACCTCATTTTAATGGTTTGGCGACAATAGTAGCTAGCACGTGACATTATCTGCTTTTAAATAATGGGAATTCCAACACACGTTTTTTGAACAAAACATTTATTGGAAGAAGGACTTAATCTAAAAAGTGTTTTTATTTAAAATGTTTTTGAAGAATTGTGTTGATAACAGTAATTTGTTTGAACGTGAAATCTTCTATTTGTTAACAATGGGCTCTACAATGATCCGTTTTGTTGGAAGAAGAGTCTTAACTAAACATTTTCCCTGTATGTAGATTTGTTATATTCATTTTTCCTGTTTTTGCGTTTTATTCTTTTATTTTACAATAGTTTAGTGTTGTTAAAAATAGTCTTAGTTTTATCATGTAATTTTGAATTTAACCATTAAGAGCAAGAATAAAGTATCTTAAGTTCATTTATATATTTTAACTAATCTAGTAATCTGCAAATCGATGTTCATGCCGAGTCTTTTATGTGGCCCAACCACTGTGGAAGAAAATCCATGAATTTTCAATCATTTATGTGTAATTCTTTTTTATAAATGTATAATAAACAACGTGTTTGTCAATTATTACTATTATTTTTCCTATTTTTTTAATAAGAGCAGAATTGCAATTTTGTGTAATTATCTAGTTTACGGATACCGAAATGTTAATTTGACACACCACGTGCTTGACATCCACAGACGTCAAATCGTGTTTCCATTGCTAGACTACCAGTATCCGATTCTTTTTGTAAGTATTCTGTGGTATGGCATCATTACAAGACCCAAGTGAGTTAAAATATGGCGACACTTTTACAGATAAAAATAAAGCATTGCTTGAAAGAGTATAATTTAGTTAAGAACCACATATTGATGATATTTAGTGGCATAAAAATTATTAAGCATGAATTCAAAACCTAGCTCACTGGAAGACATTTCAAAGCAGTTTATGCAACCACAATGCTTGCAATATGTGTCCTACCTTCATCGGTAAAATTTCAGGTACCAACTGTGCGAATTGGCGTCATGATAGAACTGATGATAGAAATTTTTAAAGATGTTTAATATTCAATCTCTGTTGACTGCGTAACTACCATCCTCCGACTTATGTGGTATAATCTGATGTTTCCGTACCATGAGTCGTTGACGACCCTTCTTGTAACTTCGATTTTTATGCATTTTTGTGTTTCGGAAATTTTGCAATTTTTCTTTCTAGGACGTATACTTCCTGTGTCTGTTGCTCTTTCCTCTATAGTTGCAAATGCAGCATCTGCGTCAGTGTAATTCTCAAGATGGAAAATATGTTGGTTTGCCTTTACATTTTCTTTGTTGGTAAGTTTCTTGACTAATTGGTGGTCACTGCTTAAGCACGGTGCAGTCTTGCTATAACACTTTCCTATTTACAAGAACGAAATCCATCTCACAGTTGGCACAACCATGTTTTTGCCACGTCCACTACCGTCTTGTCTTCTTTTGGAATATGTAATTCACTATCACCAGTTTCTCAGTCTCTGCGAATTCTAAAGTTTCGACAGTCCCTATTGTCGGAACCAAATTCTCTCGCCATTTGGTCTCCTTGTTTTTTAGCTCCCATAAGTCGTTCGCAACTATCCTATAATGGACATTTCTGCCTTCATAAACTAGCTAGTTGAGACGTAAACCTGCAAGATCTTTAGTTTATTGCTTCGAATCAGTATTACATCTAATCTGAAATAGAAATAAATTGTATATTGGGCGGCTGCTTGGAATCAATTTAACTAATATTGGTGACAGACAGGCAATGTATCTACAGTAATAAGTTAACTCTTTGGTATAAAATCATGAAGATAAATTTAATCTCCGGTTCAACCCAAGTAAATAATTTCGCAAATTGGTAACCAGTGTGATCTTTTTCTATTAAAAAAGTCCTTGTTAGCGGGCGAGGCCTTATCTTGATAACACTGCCAGTAAGAACAAAAAACGTGAATTCCAGATTCCATTTATTTGTCGATGTCTTTTCCAATAAAATTCTCATTGTATTGTATTTGAAACAACTGAGAACACTAACACGATTATTGGTATCCGGATGGGCGCATCCGTTTGCCAGCCGTAAGAGATAAAAGGCGCAATTAAACGGATCACATATCCAACAATAAGAGAACAGATCGCCAAACGGCGTGAAATGAAATTGCAGCCAATGTAATTGAACTCCGACATGACATGTGCTCCTCCGTCCGACTGGCAGGCAGCCGGCCGGGCTTCTTACTGACTTGTGCTTTTCCTATGCCAATGTCGACATATTTGAATGCCATCATGCGCACCGAATTTCCTTGCCAAAAGATACACTTTTGCGATCCCTGGCAAAAGTAAATAAAATTAAAAATCACTTGCCCGGTAAATGTTACTTGACAATAGTTACAGTGAAGCAGTGACTGGAATGACCTTATTTTTGACGTAGAATTTGTGATGATACAAAATGGAATTTTGGATCTGTAACCCGCAAGTCCTTAATCAACTATACTGCAACGTATGGACAAAGAAATAAAGGCCAATTAAATTTAATGTATATAGCACACATGTATCGTTTAGAAAACTTAAAATATGTATTTAATGCGAGAAGCAAAAAATGTATCGATATTAATATACTGAAGTGGGAAACGTGACTTTCGGTATTTTTGCTTCTTGGTGTTACAGAGAGGTTTTTATATTATTGGGGCTGATTTCTAATGTCAGAGCATAACAATATAACACTTCTTCGATATATATTTTCAATCGTCACAAAGGGAAAGACTGTTTTTGTGAGTAGGTGGTGATACACTCAATCGACTAGGATTAACTTTTTCTAACTTCAGACATTTTGACGCGTGAGACTTTCAACAACAATTGATAAAGTGTTCGCATTAGTCTTAGAGAAGAACAAATAAGGGGAAAAACAAAGAATGAAAACACGACCTGAATAACATATCGCCAGATACATAAAGCTTTAGTTATTTCAATGTTTTAGGATGGTATATGGGTTCATTTTTTACATGACGAACAGCAAAATAAAAGCTAATAACTGCATTATTCCGCAAACAAATATAAGACTGTGCACACTGGAATATTAAATGCGTAATATTTACGATTTTTAAAAATAAATTTCAAAAGTTGCTTAAAAAATGTAGCTTTCTTCAAACTTATTTAGAGTGTAAATAATGTTTGCTGGATATAATAATTTTCCACAAAATGTACACAGGAAACCCAATTTATAACAATATTTTACAAGTCGTAAGAGGTCCTGCCGCAGGGAACTAAAACCGCGCGTCTACGCAAACAGTAAACTAATTTGCGAATAATTTGAAACAGTGTCGTCTTTTTCGAAAGAAAACATTGAAAAGTAGCACACGCTTGGAATATAACAGGGGAAGAAAACTTTACATTTTGTTCAATTTTGTTATAAGCTAGCAGGGCGGTCATATTTAGATTTTCCGACCGCATTTGAAGTCATTCTTACGATATGTTCTGAATTTCAGGAACACGTAGGGTTTTAATGCTCTCAATAAAATCAAGTAAAACTTCTTCTCGTAGTAATGTGTATACAAAAACAATGATACTTCTGAGGTAACTCTCAATTTGTACTGCTACTTTAGACGGCGAAATAATATTATAATAAACACAAAAACACGTTCATCAGAATATAAGCTGCTTTGAATGTCGTTAATAAAGAAAGTTACTATAGTTTAATGGCCCAACGAAAGACGATATATTATCACATGAAGTATCGCGTTATGTCTGCGGTTATTTGAAGAAATTAAAATAATTATAATTGCTAGAGATTGTATTTCTTTGTAAGCAGCGTACCTTTCAGAAACACCGAGGTCAATATAAGAGCACACCCTTTAATTAAACTTAATCGTAGCTCTACACTTTTTGTTATGTAAAATTATTAAGCTATTGGGCCAATGAGTTAAAATATTACTTAAAACCATGGAAGAAGGAAATACATCATCTGGCCCAGAGTATCGATTTAGATTGTTAATTTGCTCGCTAACTATTAATGTCATTTACAGTGGCGCAATTTTAATATAAAATTATATACATGTCTTCCTATTATAAACGACAGCTTAGAAAAATTTTAGAAAAATGTATAAAACACAACAAATTCCTTATTTCTACTAAAAATATTGATCCTTTATCAGTTAAATAACTGTTTATTGTATAAGGTTTCTGTTAGTAAAGAATTTGCTAAGCATGGCGAATGCTCAATACGTAATAAGCAAAACTTTTCATTTATATATGGTTCAATTAATTATTAAATGCATTAGATAATGAACTTTTGTTTTTAAAGCAAAAAGACAAGCTCCATTTGCATTTGTATAGAATATTACAGTAGAGTGGCCACAATGCGCAACAATGAAACGAATACGCATTCTATGTGATAGATGTTGTATTTATTGCAAACGAAAACGAACGATGACGTTGTATTTAAAAAGTCAACAGAGCATGCATAACTTATTGCCGTCTCTACGTTCTCCCGTGGAGTGCCACGATAAATGTTCGTAATATGCAAAATTGTAACGTTTGGTACGCACTGGACCCCGAAATTCACGCACACGCTTCGTTTACTAGGCACAAGATATCAAAACGAGTAAATGTTGATCTTTTTTACTGCCACGATTTTTATGTGCACTGCAATACAGCTAAAGATACCGTAAGGGAATACAACCTCTTCATATATAGTACGAAATTGAGGACACTTCTGGACGCCGCGACGAAGGAGGACTTACTTTAATAATCCACACCCTCATGAAATAAACACTAGATTGAATAAAGTAGATTAGGATAAGTGATTTTTCGCAGTTTTTCTGTTTAAACGTGGCGTAGTGTACTAAAATTGTTTTTGCTAGATTATATGCCAGTGGTTATTTTACCGGTAGAGGAATAAAACTTTTTTCTACAATAGTATTAGAGTTATGACAAAACAAAACATTCTACTAAGAAAAACTTTTTTACTAGCACATTTCCTTACTTTTTTTGCTAAAAATAACGGAATTCTGTTATCCATTTTATTTATTTATTAATTGCTGTTATACATAGCTGAAGATGTATTTTTTGTAAATCTATCGGTGCATTGTATAGAATATTAAAAATTATAATAGACAAATACATTTTTTTTTGACATACAAAGTAGAAGAAGATTGAAGATAACATTTTTGTTTGTAATACAAATTATATATAAAAAAGGTTTGTTTAAATATTGTCCAAAGCAAAGTCAATTGATGGCAGATTGAGTTTAATCGAAAAACCAATCACGTAAATTATATAGACATAATTCATCAACAATTTGAAGTTTTTTTGGGCAGTACAAGGGGAATGACAAAGAAAAACTTTTCAACGTAATTTCGCCACTACGCCATGAAGCCTCGTTGGCACTATACCAAACTGAAGGCACCATAAACTGTTATCTGTTATACGATATAATACTCCATTGAGTTGCACGTTGTAATCGTGGCTCCAGGGTGCAGGGTGGGATTTGCACACAGGAAGTGAAGGTTGAAAAAAGAATTTCGGCAATTTGGCGCTCACTCGAAAAGCCTATCTAGGATAGCTTATGAAATCTGCGTCACAATGCAATAAGCGTCATTGCTATCTACAACTTTAATTCCGCTGTACAATTGGACGAAGAAAGGCTAAGAGTAGAATTTGGAAAGAAGTGAGAAACCACTCAAAGAAAGTGACGAAATCTAATTGAGGAGGACAATGATGTAAGTAATACATACATATATATATA
>JAUIMW010001419.1:0-12639 GCA_033557785.1 Enochrus cinctus
ACTTGTTACTTGTAATTGGGCGTCTGACTAAAAAAGTCATTAGCCCACCCTTACTACACAACCAACAGGTTATGTTTAAGTGCTCTTGTAGGTTAACGTTTAACTTTAAAAACATTTTTTTCAAAGTGCTGTGATATTAACTAATCGTACGAAAATGTCGGTTGCTAATTTTTCCTACTTAGATAAAATGCCGCTGGAAATATTAATTAATGTGTTCTCTTTTTTAAAATCGTCGGATATTGTCAATATTTCTTACATCAACGAATATTTTAATAACATTTGTCATAGCAGAGATTTCCTTAAGTAAGTAAATGGCAAAACAACAATACCTACTATACTAATATATATTACATGATGTAATGTACGTATGGTTAGATGTCTCCTTTTTATAATGCAAGTTGCCAGATGAAAATTGGTACAGAAACTCCAGAGTGAATAATTTAATTCCACAATGCCACAACATTTCTTTTATCATGATTGTTAAAAAAAAGTTTCGGTTGGTTTGGTTGAAGGTTTCTACGATTGTAAGTCTGAATAAGAGAGGCGTCTGGTTGTGTCCTTTATAATGAAGTATGCAATTTTCTTAATTTTTTTGAAAAAATAAATGTTATTGCACCAAAGTCTGTAAAATATTACTATTATCATCTAAGTAACATAAGAACAAAAGAAATAAACAATTCACAAAATAAATATGAGCACAACGCACTATCCCACTATTTTAAAACATTTCACCTTAAATAAACTTGAGTGTGACGAGAGTTACTTCAAGTTTCAAATTAATTAAATTCAACTTTTGAATGTCGGTTGTTACATTCTGTTTTTATAATATTTTTTGTTCTGTTACAATAAATTAGATTTGATATATTAAGACTTTATTAAAAATATTACACTCAAAATAATTTTTTTACAAAAATAAAAACATTTTATAGTAACGACAACGGACTAAAATTAAATGTTCCTGAAAAATTGGATATTTATGTCTACTGTGCGAAGAACTCGGACTTGAATTTAAATGATACAGATTTCCCAGGCTCGATTTTGTTTTGTTGGACAAATTGGTTGTTTTAATTAAATAACTGTTATGAAAGAAAAATGTTTGTTTTAATTTTTTCATTTTTACTAAGAAATAGTTTTCTTTCTAGCATGCTAGTAGTCAATGCAGATGATTTTTTTTATGAAATAACTAACAGGCTTGAGACTTTAGCGAAATTTCCATATCATTATTGACCAAGCAGCTAACACATCCATTTCTTAGCAAGATTGCCAATAGCTGTGGGTGTTATAGTCTAATTAAAGCTTTTCGGACAATAGTTTTCCTTAAAACAAACTGCCATACCTGCTTTTTTGTATATATTGTATATATTTAACATGCAGCGTGATGTAATGCAATTGTTTTAGGAAATTAGATTTTTGTGTTGATTACCAGTTTACCCAGTCTAATTTTGAAAAGTTCATTCTGAAGCAACCCAGTATGCAGTTCGTTACTACCTTAAATATAAACTGTGTTTATTGGATATCTGCTAAAGTATTAAGGCAAGGAATTTCCCGGATGCATCAATTAGAAGACTTGTACATCCTGGATACAAAGTTAGGTTTTCTTACGGCAGATCTCAAAGTATATAAAGCATTAACAAAAGTAAGTTTTATTTTTTAAGCTAGCTGAATGTAAAAAATATTATAAATATATTTCAGATAAAGAAAATAGCAATTACTATGACTGGAAAGAAAATACCAAAAGAAATAATTAAAGAATTTCCTCAAGTAACACACTTATGTTTACACATATACACCAAATCTCAAGAAATTTTTGAACGGGCAATACAACTAATCCAACAGATGAAAGTACTAGAGCATTTAGTGGTAAGTAGAGTGTTTTTAATTCTTTTGGAGCAAAATGAAAAAAAAAAAAAATTGTAGATAGCTGAACCCACAATATATATTATGAGTAGAATTTTTTTAATGAGGCCTGTATTAGCATTAGAAAATTTACCTCCAACATTAAAAAAAGTGAGTTCCCAAGTAGTGAACCTTTATTTTTCAATCAATAGTGAAAATAGTTCTTTAAAGAAATATTATTGGAACAGGAATTACGGTTATGAAATGGTTGCAGGTAAATATATTTGTCATATTCTTAACTTATATTAATTAAATTAAAATTTTAGAACAAACTGAAAAAGAGATTTTGAAATATGAAAATTTAATGTCATCTCAAACTTCAAAATGGCATCATTTTACTGAAATATGTAATGATTTTGTGCCATTTACCGTATGCGATTCAAAGGTACTTGTGTTAATTCTTATAGAATGTTGAATTAAATAGATTAAATTTTAGAAAATTTTAATTGGAACTGAAAACCTTGATGATATACATTTTCAAGCATTGTACTTAGCTCATGTCTATTCTGAATGCAAGCGGTTTAAAAACACCATGGATATTTTACTTTCTGACAATACAAAATATTTAAAACAACTTAGTATTAATTATTGTCTTTTATATGGTAAGATCCAAATAAATTAAATGCTATTGTTATGATACTGTTTTAATTTTGCAGAACTTTATCAGGAACAACATGGAATAAAAAGGAGAAGACTCTCATCTGACGCAACTATATTTGAATCACTATCAAAGAATTGCCCATTTTTGGAGGAATTGGAAATATGGGGCTGCAATGTGTAAGAATAATGTATTTTTCAAATAATCATAATAAATATTTTTTTATTAGGTCAAATTCAGATTCTACAGAGGACTTACCATCTGCAGTGAAACATAGTAGAATAAAAGTTGTAAATATTTTAAATACTGTTATATCAGATATTCGGCACTTTAAGAAATTAAAAAGACTTACTTTTGATGTATTTCCTATGGTGTTAAATGGAAACTGCTTGATGACGGTAAAAGTTATACATCATTAATTATCCCAGCTGCTTAATTATTACTTTTAGATATTTAGAAATTGTACAGAATTAAAAACATTTTGGATTAAATCTGAAGATGTGAATAGTCAACTGAATAATTTTATTTGTTTATCTTTATCGTATGCTTGTTCTTTAGAAGATTTAAGGTAAGAATAATTTTCTTTTGTCATTGTTTAAAATTTAATATTTCTATTTTCAGGATAGAAGTTAATTCGAATTTACCAATTGATAGGTTATTGGAATGCCTTCCCAGGAGTGGGAAATTGCAAAGGATATTTTTAAAGACCGGTTCTGTAACTAAATTAAGCATGAAAAGTTTTCATTCTTTTCTTGGCACAAACGAGCAATTGAAGTTTTTATGTGTTTTGGTTCATGAAATGCCAAAAACCACTTTAAAGCAAATTTCAGATGGGTTGGCTAAGTGGAGGAGTGCTCAGAGGGTAATACTTATAAACAAACACATCTTTGATGATGATTACTGTCTGCCCATACCTACCATACATATTTATGGAATTATTAAATATAGAAGTCAAATGGGTGTTGATATATTCAATATGAACTGGTAATATAATGCTGTATTTAAATTATCTTGGTCCTATTCTATACTTTATAAAACAGCCAGTAAAGACCATAAAAACCAAAGATAAATTATGCGAGATTCAGTGAGTGTAGAAGGCAGGTTCACTGCTTAATTAATTCGGACTATAATCATTTTGTCCAGAAAACCGAGGACGAACTGCATACAAATGTTAAAAAATTTTGGTACTTTGTCTCTAGTAAAAGAAGCAGTAGTTCTATGTCCACGGCCATGGGTTAGAGTGACAAGACTGCTGGGGGTACGCAAAACGTTTGTTCACTTTTTAACAAGTATTTTGGAACCGTTTTTGAGTCTGCCGATACACCAGTAATTGTCTCTGATGAGGGTGCCGCTGGGGATACCATAATTCTAAACCACATAAGTTTGAATCACCTTGAACAGGCACTAAAAAAACTTGAACATCACGGAGGGATGTGGCCCTGATTGCATTCCAGCGGTTTTCATGAAGCCCATGCAGTCAGACATTGCTGAAACCCCTTTATTTAATATTTAATGCATCTATCAGGGAGAGTATTTTCCAACAAGATGAAAACATGCCAATGTTCTGGCAATAATGCCCTGGTTGAAAATTATACACCAATTCCTATGCTGTTCGTCTTCAGCAAGGTTTTTGAGTCGGTGGTTACTAAGGAGCTCTTTCACGTAGTTAGCGGGCATATTGCGGAGGAGCAGCACGAATTCTACAGGGACATATCAGTGGCAACTAACCTTATACAATTGATACAAGATACAGTCGGGTGACCGTTGATGCCGTGTACACCAACTTCTCTAAAGCTTTTGATAAAGTTCATCACCACACATTACTTCTAAAACCACCTTTCTTCTTTATTTCTGGTATTATTAAAATGTCCAATTCTGCCCTATTGAACTTCCAAGCCACCTTCTTTCTTCTATTTGTAATCCTGGTGTCCTTACATATTCGTCATCTGTTCATCTGTTAGTTTTCCGGTTTCTTTCTTAAAACCTTGTTTCTGATCTTACTCTTCATGTCTAGTTTACCCTTAAGGGACATCGTATTTTTCCCTTTATGTTCCTTTTAAATTCCTTCTCCTACTCTATCTGATTTGTTTTTCAATCTCTTCAATCTTTATGTTTTTCTTTTTTTGCAATCATTTTCCTTCCTCTCCATCTACAGACGCATCTCCCCAATTTCCTTCTTCAGTTCCTTGGTGTTTTGTTCAATTTATCATTTAATGTATCAACTCTTTAAATTCATCTATAGTAATTGTGTTTTCTTGTATCTCTGCATTGTTTGTTATGTCCTTAGTAGAAAAAGTTCTTTGAGACTTTTTTACTTTTACTGTCTTTTATTCATAGCTGCTGCCACCTTCCAGCTTGCAGATAGTAATGGTCTTCTCTTTACATCAAATACCCCTCTGCCCTCTTAATCTTGTATGATTCAAAAGTAGGTCCGACATGAGGGGACTATTGGAATTTTTAAATGTAAATAGGTTTCAACTGGGTCTAATATTTAGTTATTTTTTCTTATTGTGATATATACACTTTTATATATTGTTAGTTTTATACTTTGTTTTTTAAAGAATATGTAATTATTCATGTATTTTGACATATTACTAATATATTTTAAAGTTTGTTTCTATTTATGTGCGAAGCATTTATATTTTATATTCCCATCTATCACTATTCCTAAATGTTTACCTGCTCTAATCTGCTACCTTTTAATTTAATTTGTAGTTGTTTTTCACCTTTCCAAAGAGAGTATACAAGTATTAAAATTGAACATCAGTTTCAGAAGCTCTCATCAATGTCTTCTATATACAGTATAATGTCATACAATCGTAAGTAATGTTATGTAATGAAACATTTAAAAATATAATACGTTACATGAAAATAATGATTTAATAAATATAAAATGATACATTTACAAATATAAAACTTCTATATTTAAAAATATAAAATACTACATGAAAAAGTCCATAAAAACAATTTTACAAAAACTTAAGGAATAACTTTGGCGACAAAATCAAAGCATCAGAGTCATTAGACAAAAAAATCTAATCAGATTACATATGAATTCTTTTAACACAATTACAAACTTCACGATATTGGAAATGAGGATACCTAATGTTTGCTATATTACTTTATAAATATGTACAGCCGATTTAATTCCCAATATTAATAAAAGCAAACACAACTTTAATTTAAAAAATTTATTTGAATATATTTTACCAAGTATAAATACATAAAAATTATCATTTTTAACTTCAATCATTTCCTCATGTTATTCCGAGCCCTAAAAATAAAAAAAATATGTATAAATAAATTTCCTTAATAAAAAAATATTCTCGAAAATAATTTTGTTTAAACTAATTAACAATGTAAATAGAATTCCTTCGTTATTATAAAAATGAATTGACAGTTTATCCCCACGAACACTGAATACATTATTTTATTTGAAAAATTACAATCTGACAAATATTGTTGATACTACACACATTACAGAGATAAAATTATGTTTTCTATGGACCATTATACGTTTTCCGATTGCCTTGGCTGTAGTAAAAATAAACCTAGGACATTCCTTTAGGACTCCACAGTCTTTAATTTGATTTTACTTGATTATATGTAATCTAAACTCAACTTACAGTCGGATCACAATCAGCACAATGCCATGAGTACCCTCTTCTTTTAGGGGACTTTTTGACAGGAGGATCTAAACAAGTAAAATGATAACATTTCTGGCATTCGTCACAACTGCAAAACAATCAACTTTAGTTTTTACAAAAAAAAAAATTAAAAAACCTACTTTACGGAATTTGATGGCTCCCCTGGTTCGTGGCATACATCGCATTCTGTAGATACAACTTTCTTTTTTCCTGAAGACTGAGATTGTTGCTGTGATGCGGCTCTAGCAGAGGGTGATCTGGCAGGAGGAGGTGATCTTCTAATAGGTTGAGGCTGAGGTTTTAACACCGTTGGTGACTTTACAGGGGGTGATGAAATTACAGGTGATTTAATAGGAGGAATACTATCATTGCTTTCATTATTAACGTAAAAGCATTGCGGATTTGTAGAAGATGCAACTTCTCCGGCAGGCATGGGTATTGGTTTAATCTATAAAAAAAAATCGATACTATATGTATTAAGCAATTTTTAAGATTATGATCAAAAGAATTGTAGGGTACCTTAATAGTTATTCGTGGATGAGGATTTGGATTTTCGATATCCAAGCTTTTCTTCTTCCTTTTCCGCTTATGCTCCTTGCTTGGTGACCCCAATTCAGGAGAATACCGAGACTTGTGTTTGTCCCTCCTTCTTTTCTTTCCAGACTTTGATGAAATTATAATGGTGTCGCCTTCATTTACTTCCATAGCCGATTCATTATTTACACTGTTATTTACCGGTATTTCTTCTTGCTTTGGAATAGGCTCACTTTCTTCTTTTTTTGTCTCGAGGTCATCAGAAAAATCATAATTTGTCAAATGCACTGTGACAGTTGAAAATGATGGTGTGGGATCTATTGGTTTAATTTTTACTTTAGGTGTGAATACTTCTGGTTCAAACTTATCTTTGCTGTATCGACTTCTGCTTCTTCTAGGTGTTTTCACTTCTTCCACTTCCGAATCAGAAGTTTTATCACATTCGGAACATTGCCATCCATATAACTTAGATTTTTTTGGAAGTCTAGCTAGTGGAGGGTTTAGGCAATTTAAGTGATAAAATAAGTGGCAAGTGTCACATTTTGCCAAAAGGTGTTGATCTCTTCTTTGTCTACATATTCCACATTCATTTAATAGAAGATCTGTTGAAATTAAAAATAATATTATTTAGACATTTATTTTTATTTAAGGATGTTGAGTATACCTTGCTTTGCTTGACTGCTAAATACACGGCCAGGTTCAGTTCGTCCAGTTGTTAATGCGCTTAAAGGAAAACCTACACCCATTTTCAACGCAGCCGCAGTTGGAACAATCATGGAAGGAGGAGCTTTAATAACTGGTGGTTTACCAATATCATCCACATTTGGTAAATTTTTAGTTGGGCAAGCGCTCAGAATGGCAGAATGGTATTTGTGAATCGTTTGTTTAAGTGAAATATTTAATTTAGTTTCTGAAGCATTTTCTTTGACAAGCTGGAATAAATATTTTGTTTGTTGCAATTATAATACAATATAATAATCTAAAATATATCTGTTATTTACCTCATCATATCTGTTTCTTAAAGCTTGTTGTTCTGAAAGAAGTGTCCGATTGTTTTCTAATAAGCCTTCTAAAGTTTTTTTCATACCTTTAAGCCGGTCATTTCTATCTAAATAATACGCTATGAATTCTACTGTAAATGCAGGCGGAATGTGCCATTTTTTTCTTACATCAACAAGGGCAGAAGCTTGAGCTTCTTGCATTTCAAGAGCTATTGTATCAATGCCCATGAGTGCTGCTTTATTTAACAGTTTTCTGCAGGCTGAAGCACTAGTAGTCAGTAGTCTTGGCATTTTTTGAGTTGGTACTGAAACGATCACTTGTTAAAACATATAAATATTTAAATAAAAAAAGCTTACCCCAAGGTTCTGTTTTTAATGCCTTTGAATTGAAATAGTGCAATTGATATTTTTCTAGTTTTCTTTGGATGCGCTTTTGTTCTTCACTAGATGTAAAACCTGGCTGTTGAAACTGCAGTTTTCTGTGATGATTCCTCAATTGCAAAGCTAAATAGTTTCTCTTCCTTTTTCTAACTAATGTTTTATCGGAATGTAATTTACAATGTGCGTAAAACGGATCGGCCTGATCTACCTCTTCCGAATGAGCTTCAGATAAATATCCTTCTCGTTGTGCACTGAAATAATAATATTAAAACATAAATATCAATGTTTGAAATAGTTTAAACTGTACTTACCAAGTAACGTGGAAATACGTTCTACACATTCCTGCATCGCAACCTATACAAACTCCAGTTCTTGCAAATCTATCATCTTGACAAAGGCTGCAGCTTTTTGCACCCCACTTACTATATGGCATTTCAAACAATGTGACACTGGATAGACGATCGACTTCTCCAAAAGCCACACCTGGCACATAGAGAGCACAAACCAGATGCACCCATTTACCAACATCCGTCTCTTTAAATATTCCACCGGAATTTGGGCACAACTCGCATATTGGATTTTCCACTCCAGCCCTACAAGCCTCACAAAACCAAGGAGCCGTAGGGGAAAGGGAATCAGTGCTTGCAAGACTTGCCGAATCAGATATCCCGTAACAGGCCTCATGGACTGTAACTCCACAGTTATCACATTCTACAATTTCATTTACCCCATCACTTTGATCTCCCAAACATCCGCAACATATCATAACTTGAGCATCTTTTTCGTTATACTGTAAACAAGGAAATAATTAATCTGGAAAAAATTTTAAGTTGAAACTTGTACCTGTAACTTATCAGATTGTTGTGTAGCTTGCAAGATTACATCAGCAACTGAGAGTCCATCTGAAGGAAGTTTTAAATTTTTTAACTCATCAATGTCTGATTCTGAGTCTTCTTCTTCCTCTTCGTCGCTACTGTCGGAAACTGTAAGGGAAAAATGGTTAATTTTAATTGCATAAATTAGATTTTTTAAGGTTTACCTTTTCCTTCTCCATTACTGTCGATGGAATCATCATCGCTGACTTCAGGATGATCTTCTATGCGAAAATCTGAATCGTCGGAGCTTTCTCCAAGATCGAAGTCTAATATGGATGCTTGGGTTTCCACAGGTTTCACCCTGCGCTTCTTGGGATCTCTTTCAACTAAAATACATGAAATTATTTAAATTTTATTACTAAAAACTCTTTATTAAGAAATATTTGAGTTTCGTATTATTCAACATAACATGACAATTTTTATATAGTGTAGAAATTTTACAAAAATTGTTCTAGCTTTTTGGCTAAGGAGTTGTTAATGTTTAATGAATATTTTTTTATTAATGGAGATGTTTTGTTCAGATGTGTCATAAAAGTCAAAATTTCGGCTTGTATTATCATCATTTTAATTTATATTTTTAGTCAAATGAACACTATCATTTCTTGTTGAAATTTAAGATTGATTTTGCCTAGAATGTTTCTATACCCACGATCAAGAATGACCGTCAAGGAAAGCACATGTTTCGGATTTTGAGAGTGGTGCTCATTTAATGTATGTAACATATAATGTAAATCAATTCAAAACAAACTATTAAACAATAAATTAAACAAGTGACGTGATCTGCGTTAAAAGAACAAGTTTGAATTTTGAGACGATATGATAAGTTGCCCAAACTTTTGTGCAAGTTTTAAAATCTTAGGCTACTAAAAAAATGAAAATTTAAATAGCAAAAGTAATGAAAGGAGGAAAGACATTGAGGTGGAATCTTGATTAATACCATATTTTAGCTTGCATATGTAGGTGCGTACATACCCACACAAATAAAATTCGATATTTCAAGTGAAAAAGTACAGGTTTGTGCACTGCAGATGCAATAAAATAGTAAGGGACTGTAGGCCTTAGGGTAGAGAGAAGCCAAACTACGAGCATTGGGGGCTAAATACTATCAGTGAAGCTACGATCTTGAACACATGGATATTATTATAAAGCTAAGCTCTCTTGCAAATTAAAGTATTAAATATCTTCAAAATTAACTGCAATATTCGCCTACACATAATTATTTCAACTGTCAATATAACCAGCAATAACATTTTTGTCAATTAGTGTCAATCTGGAATATAGAATTGATTTTTGGGGCAAACTACATCACATTCAAAAACTATTTAATTATTGGAATAGCAATTAGAATATTGTAGGCAAAAATTTTCATATGTAAGAACGTTATATCAACTGTTTTATATTAATTATTCTAATAAACTTTTTTTGTACAATGCATTAACTGACATTAACATAAAAAGTAATACGACCATTTTATTATAAATGGTAAAATACAATTCCTGACAACCTAAAATTTGGCATAAAATTCAGTTTTTTGTAATAGGTATAAATAGTTTTACACAAATTATTTTATTTGTTTCTTTTGAATAGCACCTATAAGTTCAATAAAATATTCAAATTAAGTAAAACTGTTGCACCTGCAGTTATTTCTAACATAGAAAGGAATAATATCGATCAAAAACATAATACTAAGGAGAAGTATGTTAAGAAAATGGGATATTATTGTTATATTTTACGTACTTGAGCTCATAGTTATTATCTTGACACCATAACTATCATAACCTCACATTACAAAAGCAACGCTGACATGGCGACGGTGCAGCCACGCAAAGGGAGTATCGATTTTAAAAATAAACCACTAACACAACCGGGAAAATTGAACGTTTGAAAATATTATATTTTATAATAAATACTTACTGGCTGTTTTTATTATAAAATCAACATCTTCGGCAGTATCTAGGTACGATGTCATCTTCGTTCATTCACAAAACCAAAAACAGTTATATGTAAGTTTCTTTCAGAAGACCCTTTCAGGTAAAGTGTTGCTTAATACACCACCCAGGTATCATTTTCGCTTGTGTCGTCCATGAAGGGATTTGCCGTAATAATGTATTAATTATATTTGCGAATGTTCCTAATATAGATACGTAAATAGTGCTAATTATTAAATAATATTAAATACGATATTAACGGATTCCTGACAGGTGTCTTTTGACAATTCCCGCCTTTGAGGTATTTCCGGAAAAGACGGCGACAGACCAATAAAAAAATTGAATTAATTAATTACCTAAACTGGAACTGAATTAATTAGGAGTAAATGTTTTTGAAATGCAGAGTAATATTTAAGATTGCTTTTTTACAGCATACGAAAATTTTGTAAAATCAATAAAGAATGTGGGAGTTTACATAATTAGAAATTACCCTTTTAAATTGCACATTTTAAAGTTTTTATTAATAATAAAATTTTATTTACATATATTCTTTCGTTAACTATAAATTTAAATAAAAAAATTAAAGTTAAAATAAATATTATTGTATTTCATGTCATCGGCGCATACTCGGGGCGTTGAGTTCGCATTTTTACATTCACATTTTCGAATTTAATTTGAGAATAATTAATATTATTATGAATTGAATATTTTATATTATAATTATTTCTTTTTTGCAATTTATTTAAAAAATATTTTTTCATTATTTTAATATTAAAGCATGAAAGTTAAAAAATATTTTATAATTTGAAATTAAAATAAGGTGGAGAAACAATATTTTTTATTTAAAAATTTATATTTCTAATGTGCCATTGACAATTCTCAATTTGCTTATTGTTAATAAGCTTCTTTAATTGGGAGAGTATGCTCGCAGCTTAGTTGTTCACTTACTCGGGCAGGTCCTAGCAATCTAATTTATTTACCTGCTTTGCCTACTATATTTTTTCAACTTAATATACCTATTAAAGGTCAACATTTTGCAAATAATTTCAAAGACTTGTCAAATAAATGTCTAAATGTCTAATTTATAGCTTGTTCACCTGGTAAAGAAAAACATCTGTTTGTAGCAGAGTATGTTCGCAGCTTTGTTCCTCGCTGGCTCTTATTTTTTTATAGCTGTTTTACTAATTCAGGTAAGCCCTTGCACTTCAATTTATAATAGCTTCTTATTGTTTATAGGTATGTTTATATATGACAGCCAAGCCCCCCATTCTAATTTATTTATAGCTGCTTTGCCTCGTAAAAATAAATGTAAGGGTGAACCACTTCGGTTATTTGAGAACTATGTCACTAACAGGTCTGAATGTGTGAGAATTAACGACATTTATAGTGGCAGCTTACCTATTACATATGGAGTACAACAGGACATTCTTTATTGATATAAACGAATTGCTTGAAATAAACACTGAAGGGGCTTTTGCAGTCCATACTGCCATCTTGTATAGAAGTAGAAAAAGTTGGGAAGCATTGAAAACTGTGATAGAGATGGTTTTGTAATAATAAACTCACTTTGAATGTAAAATAGAAATTTTTTTTATTTTGCAGCACATTGTAAAAGAAGCATTGAACTTACAATCAACATGTTTGTGGAGAAAAAGAACATACATATGTAGTGAAATACTTAGGAATACACTTAGATGAAAACCTTAGATGGAATCACCACATTGAAGCAACCTGCAAAAGAATGTGTAGCTTACTCTTTAGTTTTAGATAAATGAAGTC
>JAUIMW010001420.1:0-12639 GCA_033557785.1 Enochrus cinctus
AAATATTATAATATATACAGTCAAAAAAAAAATTATATATATATATATATATATATATATATATATATATATATATATATATATTTGTGTGTATAATTTCAGTCGTTCACAATCGAGCTATCCTCCTGGTTGCGTACAATGTATGGAAAAGCATGGAATGTCTAGTGGAGTGGGTAATCCTTCGTAAGTTTGATGTTGATTTTAACTTGCATCATTTTTATTTGTTCTTCATTGCCCTTACCATAATTATAGAAAATACTCAACGGATATTCCGCAAAGTTGTTTAGATTGCAGGACAATGCAAGTCCAAACAAGGATGGTGCCTAAAAATTCAAGTCCTTCTGGAATTCCCCCCCGACCTGATTATATAAAAACAGATCCATGTCTACCTTGCAGTAACAGAATGGGATCCACACCTTTAGAGTCTCCAGTTTCTTGCCCCCCTTGTGGTAGGGGAAGTTCGAACTTACAACAAAGCTTTGATGGCCCTTGCGGGTGCTGTGGTGCTATGTACCCTCATTCCCCAACTATAGCAGGCACTGAAAAAAAAGTAATCATTGATAACAGTAAGTTACCTCTAATATTAAATCTTTTTTTTTTATTTTACTTTCTATTCAGTGGTATGTTGTCATTGTGGTGCTATTGGGACTGTCAACAATTTGACCAGTGAGTACTGTTACAGTATTTTTAATTAATTTATGCCTACAAATAATTTTCAGTGCAATGCACATGCTGTGGTGCTTCTAATGCTGAAAGGGGCGGAGTCCTTAACGATTATACTTTAAAAATTAGTGCTAATCCAACTGCCGAACAGATGCTTTGCTCGGGTGAAGACGGAAGAAGGTCCAGAGGGGAAATTTTTTGTGGTTCCCCTTCATGTATGTGTGCAGCAAAATCTATGCCAGATTACATGCCTGAATTTGAACCTGGGACAGACATTTGTCCGGGTAGACCGGGAAAACCAGTAAGTCACTTGTCGAAAAAAAAAATTACTTAAAAATTATTATATCCTTTTTAGTGTATGCGTCCAGCATATTACTTTGAAGATATGGATACGCAAACAAACCAGGTTACTGATTTAACTACTTGAGTTTTAAGCATTACTAGTTAAAACAGAATTTTAATATCTATTTTCACTTTTGCAGGACTAGCAAGTATACTTTTTAAGTTTATAATTTATTTTAAAATAATATTATTGGTTCGTTATTTTTTGTAATTTTTTAAATAATAAAGTTCTTAAAATAGAAAATTTTATTATACTAATTTAATATAATATATATACAAGCAATGTATAAGGTTCTCAATAAAACAGTCTACTCAAACATAATAAATTACACAATTCAAATTAAAAAAAAACTATTTAATAAAAGTCTAAATTTAAATAAATTTTTTTTTATTAAATATCGCTTTAGCGATGTCCATAATGATGGGAGTTTACTTGCTGATGTCCAAGATTATGAACAATGTTTGAAGAATTTGCGTTATGTACTATATTCGAAGTAGTTTGATGGCCAATTATTGGAATACCTAAAACAAATAAATATTATTTTTCATTTGTTGTTTGTTTCATATATATATATATATATATATATATATATATATATATATATATATATGTGTGTGGCAAATCACAGTGCTTTGAATGATTTACCGCCGAGAAAGTTTAAGGACAGTCGATTTGCTTGGCGAAGATGATAGCCAAAGGCAAGAAAAACTCGCAGAACTATTAAATATAGTGCCTCAATGTAGCAAACAATGCATTTACAATTGTTTGAAAGCAACGGGGAAGGTCCGAAAAGTCGGTAGATTAGAAATTTATTGACATTTTTACACAAAAATTTTGAATGAAATATTAAGAAATATCCACTGCTAAGATATTGGATCTTGTGTTAAGGTATATTTCTTCATCAAACAGTATCTTGAAAAATTGATTCGTTACAAATGTTTTTTGCCCATATACTACCAAATTGTGAAAAAACTACCGACCAACAATAAGAAACCAGAAAACTCATCTATGAACGGCTCCTCGCCAGGTACAAACGGAAGTCGTTTTTGCATAGAATTGTAACTGGCAATAAAAAATGGCTTTATTTTTCGAATCCCAAGCGAAAATATTCATATGTTAGTTCTGGCCAACCGAGCAAATCGACCGTAAGAACAAATCGCTTCGGGCAGAAGAGAATGCTCTGTATTTTCTGAGACCAGCGTGGTATTATTAGTTATGAGCTGCTCAAACCTGGTGAAAACGGTAACGGGATAACATTATCGACCACAATTGATCGAATTGAACAATGCAATTTTGAAAAAAAAAAAAAACGGAATAATTCGCAAGGCACACAAGATGATTTTTCTTGACGATAATGTTCCGCCACACCGAAGAAGACCAACCAGACACGATGTAGCAGCTTGATTGCGAACAACTACCTCATGCAGCTTATTCCCAGATTTGGCGCCTTCCAACCACCACTTATTTTGATTAATTGGTCATGCGCTAACTTACCAGCACCTCTATTTTTACGAAAACGTAAAACAATGGGTCGATGACTGGTTTTCCATGAAAATTGAACAATTCTTTTGAAAAGGCATCCACAAATTGCCAGAGGAAGGATGGGAAAAAATTGCAGCTAGAGAGGACAAATATTTTGAATAAAATATCTTGCACAAATTTTTCTCAATAAAGAATAGATAATCCGCATCTATATTTGTACACTTCGTATATGTGTGAGCGATATGTCATATGTGGTGGTAGGAAAGAACTATAAGTGAAAAAACTATCGCAAATGTCATTTATATGTTTAATAATTTTTAATGTTCTTGGGGTACAAAAAACAATAAAAATATACGATCTCAGTACAACTAATGTATTAAATAAAAGGATAAACTTACTGTGATGCCTAATTGGAGAAGGCAAATGTGAAGGCGGAGGTGTAGAAAACTGAAGAGTTGTAGATCCATTATGAGGCACCTGCGGCAAACTAACAAGATGTATCGGTTGACCATGAGTTGGAGGTGGTTGATTTAAATTTTGTACTGCAATCGTATGACTAGGTGGTGGTATCGAAACAGGCGGCAAAGATAGTCTATAGGAAGAGACTATAGAAGATACTACAGGATTAAATTTTGAATGAATATTATTAATTGCATGTGTCTTAGCTCGTGGTGGAAATAAATGAGGAGGAGGAGAACCCGGCGGAGGGGAAGGCGGTGATAGGTTATCATCATCTTCTGTATCTTCTTCTAGAACATTCCTAACAATCTTAACTTTTATCTTTTTTTTAGGTGTTTTGACTTTCTTTGTTTTAGTTTTGGAATATCGTTTTTCTTTTGGCAGTTTAATAGGTTGAGGTGGTGGTGATGAAAGTTCTTCTCCTCCTGATGGAGAGGTGCCTTCACCAGGTAAAACTCCATCTGCAAATTTAACAGATTTTTTTCTGTCACGTGATCCATCTTCTTTACTGAAATTACTAAAACCATGAGAAAGTAAAATGCCTTTGCCCACTGGTTTTGTGGCGTTGTGCACAACAATAGGAACTGGGGGCCAATGAACAGTCATTTCTTCTTCATTTTCTTGGTTTTCATATTCTCCTAAAGAAGCAGCTCCTTCAGTTTCTAACTGAAGTGCCCTCTTTATCATCTCATTGCTAATTTGTAGCTTTATTTCCTTACGCTTTTCTTTTTCTTTACGTTTCTTTTCTTTTTCTTTTCGCCTTTTTTGTCTTTCCAGTCTTCTCTTTTCCCTTTCATTTTGTCTATCTAGAATTTTCTGTTTCATAAGTGCTTCTGCTGAAAGTTTTTCTATTGGAGAAGTACTTGATGTAGATGCTTCACCAATAGCACTAGTTTGTATTTCTATTACCGATGGGGTGGGTACAATTCGCAGCATGTTCCCTTCTTGGACTATCTTTTGGCCAATTAATGATTCCTAAAAAAAATTTATTTAATTATACTGTAGAATAACTTTAATAATTATTGAATTGTGATAAAAGGGTCAGATTTTATTAATGACGACATATTCAGTAGCATCTCATGCGTAATTTTGACATATTTTTTCGATAAAGTCATTGATATATGAGATCTTTCTTGACATTAATTCCATATAAATGTATTTTATAAAACCGGTCATTATGTTTAAATTAAAACAAATTTAGAATAAAAAACCTAACTAAAACACACACTAAAAATTGTATTTCTTTTCTTAAGCGGTACACGTATTTTATAAAACCGGTCAGTATGTTTAATTTTAAATAAATTTAAAATAAAAAAAACCTTTCTGAAACACACGCAAGCAATTGTATTTCTTTTCTTAAGTGGTACACAAGTAACATGAGTAGAATAAATTTTAAAATAAGAAATATTATGCAAAAAGTAGAAATGATGTATTGTAATTTTTTTGATTTAATATCTTTTGTAGAAATAAATCCTATATAAGTGAATTATTGAGTTCACATAATAACAATTTTACTATATGATCAAGTCTATGGAACTTATTAACATCGTAAAGCTGGATCTACTGAACATGTAATTTATTATTTACAACATGAAAGAAGGACACCAGAGCGTCTCAGGGACATGAAATGTTCTCCAAGTACCCTACTATCAATGTATTCCTACATACACTTCCAACCTTCTCTTCGTTACTAATTATTTTCTTATTATCGAGTGATCAAACTTAATCCAATAAAAATATTAAAGAGATATTTAAATACGTTGATGGCATTGCACCTGGAGGACATTCCATGCCCCCCCTGGTGTTCTTCCTTAATGTTATTTTTATTCTACTTTAATAAAGGGATGTTTACTGATTTTACCAAATGAAAGAAGAGCTCCCACAGGGTCTGGGGAACATGAAATGTCCTCCAGGTGCACTGCTCTCAATGTACTCCTACCTACACTGCCTTACTTCTCTTGGTTACTAATCACCTTCTTATTATCGAACGATTAAACCAAACTCAAACAAAGTATTAAAGAGATCGTTAAATATCAATCATGGAATGGAAAGTCATCCAGGTCACTGTCATCAACGTACTGATGACAGTGACCTGGATGATTTTCCGTGTCCCCCAGAACTGCAGATGGCCATTATTTGTGTTGTTTTTATTCTACCTTAACAATGAGATGTTTACTGAATTTTCCAAATGAAAGAAAGACCACATGAAGATCTAGAGGACCACATACTGCATCTAAAAATAATCACTCATCTTTGCTCTGTGATCATAAACCTTTACACCTTCTTTCCAATACTAGATTTCTCTTTATTTATATATAGTATTTTCTTTTTATAATATTATACTACCAACACTTTTCTTACACATGTTTTTCTACATTGATTTACCATGTTCCAATTATAAAGGGTGTCTTACGTTATTACTGAGCATAGGGTTTTCCATGTAGTTTTGGAATGAATCTGCTAACTTCTTTAGCAAATAAAAACCCATTCTACTTTTGGTACCAATTGAAAGATAACGAGAAAATTAGTTAATTAAATGGCAAAAATCAATTCAATTGGCTGTTTTGAAAACGCCAGAAATGCTTTATTTATTAGCAACCGTGATGACGAGTTAGACCAGCGCTTTTCATCTTGGAAAGATTATCTAGTGGATGCAAACTTTTTTTGTTTTTTTTCTAATATTAATATCGATTGCATTCTATTACTTTAAATGGGTTTTGAATCTGGCTTTCTGGGTTTAAACAAAAAAAACCTTTTTTATCAATTAAATTAAATCAAAGGATAACTGATAACACAAAAAAATTACTACTAAGTTAGGATTTGGTAAAAATGTTTACCTTGCTCTTTTCATTTATTTAAGAGTTAATAATGTAAATAGCATGAAATTAATATCTCTCTTTAGATTTTGCTGGCAGTTATTAAAAGTACTGGTTCCTTCTAAAATATCATCAACAACAGCTTGATGCTCCATCTTACAAATTGTGCGAATTTTTGGGGAAAAACTCAAAAAAAATACCTTTTTTGGCATTTCATACATCTAGACATCATAACCAAACTTGCCTGCTATGTTTTTTATATAAGATGCACAAATTGTAAAATCTCAATTTTATTGAAAAATTCAATGGCAGAATTGAAAAAATCATTATACGAAACTCGTAAAATACTAAGTAACTCATTTGTGTTATTTCTATACTCGGCTTTGTACACGTGATCACCACAATTTTACAGATTCATAGATCAGCTTTTTCAAAACGGCGGGTTATATTTTGAAAGGTCTCAGACTTTGTATGTATGTTATCACATTCTTGTAAGTATTTTTGAAAAAATTCTCTCTGCAAGGTTACATAAATTAAATTTCTAAGAAGTGGGTTGTGATGTTTAAAAGTTTCGTACCGTAATAACAATAAAAATGTTATTCTACATTTTTAAAGGTTATCAAAAAAGAAATTGTAACAAAAAAACTTACATTTTCTTCTGGAAGGTGGCATGGAGTTACTATATCTTCAGTGGGAACCACCTCTAAAACATTTCCAACTTGCAAAACTTTATTTTTACCAATTTCATTAGTTGCATTCAAGCTGTTAATGGTAGTAATTTGTTGGTGATATTGGTGAGACTGCCCATATTGTAATGCATAATGTTCATAATATTGTGGTTGATGTCCATAATCGTAATCTTGAGAGTATGTAGTACTTATTGGTTTGGGTTCCTCTTTATTTATTCCAAGAACTTGGTTTATACGATCATCTAATGAAATACGTCTTGGAGAATTTACTACAGACTCAAGTAGTCGTTTAGCTCTGGAACTTTGTGTGTTGTAATTTGGAGAATCTACATATTCATCTAAGCTGTACTCTAGTAATTGATCATCACTAATTGTAGAATCTGCCAAGCTGCGTTTTAAGCCATCCAAAGGAGAGTTAATAGGAGATTTGTTAATTTGGGTATTCTGTTGCTGCTGCTGCATTCTAACATCTTCTGGTGATAAAGATTTGTCTTTAATTTCTTGATTATGAGGGGAATTAGACAATCTTGAAGGTGAACTATTTCTATCAAAGAATCTTGGAGAAGTGTTCCTGTCTTTCAATCTATTTTCAAAATGTCGTGGAGGACTGTCTCTGTATCTAGGTGATACATTTCTGACTCCATCTTTACGTCTTGGTGAAATATTTCTATTTGTTATGGTACCATAAGGAGAGAGATTACGTTTTCGCGGAAATACTTCTTGACGAAGTGGAGAAAATAATCTTTTTCTTGTATCCAAACTATGTTTTGGGGAATCAATTTTTCTGTTTGCAGACACATATCTATCTGTCATTCTTCTTGTAGGAGAATCTAGTAAAAAAAAGTAAATATGATTAGCACTATAGTTATATAAATATGGTTAATTTAACAACCAGTAGTTCTGTATGTTCGCAGTCTAACAAATCATTTTGTGTAAAAAAATAAAAGTCAATTTCTGGCCAAATAAATAGGCACATCATTAACAATTTTAACCATTTATAGAGTAAATTAGGAATGCAATGTTGAAATCAAGGGATCCAGCAATTTTTTACGACTTATAGAAAATGACTAATGGTCTTATTATAGGACTTGTAAAAAATAATGTTTCTATAAACAAATATTCCACTGTAACAAGAAAATGTTTACTTTAGCCTAGATTGCAATAGAACAGGAACTGAGACTTTTTAAGCTCTAATTTGGAAGTGTAATATTACTAGTTCCTCTGTATTAGTTGCATGATATCGGTCATTGTCAAACTAGATCAACGGATGGAAATATGCCATATTTTAAATTGTATGGTTCCTAAGAGTCCCTCCTCTGTGTCTATACGTATCTGACGACATCAAGAATAAATTTTAGCTCGATTTGTAGAGCAGTTGAATGATGTAGACGAAATGAATATTTGGAACAGAATAATACATCAGCACATTAGAATATTTAAATTATTTTTTTGGAGACAGATTAATCAATGGGCAGCGAGATGAGTTATTGGGTACTATTATAAATTTTAGTTATATTATTTACTGATATATATATATATATATATATATATATATATATATATATATATATAGATATAATCATGAACTCTTTTACCCTTATTTAATAATTATATGAAAATTAAAAAAAAAAACAAAAATTACTTCTAAAACCTCAAATTCAAATCATAAAATTAACAAGTGTCTGTCAACGTGTTAAAAAAGGAAATGAATAAACTATAATGCATAAATATACCTCGTCTTGGAGAATAATTCCTGGATCTTCTATATTGAGGTGATACATCATACCGTCTTCTTTTAGGAGAAGACTCTTGTTTTCCCAAAAAATCTCTTAGAATAGGAGATGTATCTTTATTTATCGGTGAATTTTTTCCATGACATTTTTCATTCATTTTTGTAGTATCTACTGAAATATTGTCTTGATTTTCTCTAAGACCCTCTGAAAAGATTACTTTCATTTCAGCGACTTCTTCCACTTTATTAACTTCACCATCGATCCGTTTTGACGTATTTAAAACTTCTTTTTCTTCCAAAATAAAAGCAGAAGAATCAATCAGTTTTTTTTTAACTGGTAAAATTATGGGAGAGAAGTTAGTACATCTTTTTTTGACAGTTTTTTCTGTTGGGATAAAAGATTCCTCTTGTAGTTTCTCACTTATTATATTTTCATTGGTTACAACAAAATTTGGAACATCGACCAAATATTTAATTGGAACCAAATTAAGTTTTTTCATTGGAGATGTGGTAGAGTCAGCCCTTTTTGTGATGGGACTAGTTGAAACTTTTTCTAAAGCCATATTTAATTGCAAAGGAGAAGGAGCAGGTACAGGTGCTATTTTTAAATGTGTTTGTTTATCAACATGTTGGATGTCACAGTTTTTGTTTAAATCGAATGATTCTGGAAAATAAATATCTATATTAGGTATTATAGGCCTCTTTTTGATTTCTTTATTTTTGACAGTGAATTTTCTCTTTTTACGTCTGTCTTCTTCTGAAGAAGAACTAGAGGAAGAACTATCTGAACTGTCTTCTGAATCAGAAGATGAATCAGTAGAACTGCTACTAGAACTTGTACTTGTACTAGAACGTCTTCGTTTACGTTTCTTTTTAAGTTCTTGTCCTTTCGAATTAGTCATATTTATAGTATCTTCATTTAGTTTTTCTTTTTTTATTTTAACATTTGTAGAAACTGCTTTCATAAATTCTTCATACTCATTTTCTAAACTTTGACAAATAACTTCGTCATGCTCCAAATCGTTTGCTTTACATTTATGTAAAGTGTTATCTATTTCATTGTCTGACATTTTTTCTTCTTTTATTTTCAGGTTAGAGAAGAACATATTTTCATCGTCATATGTACTTGCCATTTCATTTTCAGTTTCTCTTAAACTTTTAACATCAAATTCATCAATATCATTTCTTTTTCTCTTAGTTTTATGCAAAAGTTTTTCTTTTGTTCTATAATTTTTATCTTTATTTACAATATCTTTCTTCTCAAGCTTTAATTTTTCTAATTCCAATAACCGCCTTTCTTCATTCAACTTTTCTCTTTCTTTGAATAGTTTATTTATTTCCAAACTAGTTTCCATAGATAAATAATCATTACTCTTTTCCCAACTATCTTCTATAAAGTTCTTAGGTACTTCAAGCCAAGTGCTAAGTGTTTTACTTTCTATAGTACGAGATATAAAGTTTTTTATATTCAATGGCATTTCTAAAGAGCGCTCTGTTGATAATTTAACACTTTCTCGAGGTTCAAATGTAGAATTTTCAGATGTCTTAGATTGCAAGTAAATTTTGTCATCTTCCTCACTTTCCCAAGACTGGTTCAAAATATCCTTAGCAGAATGTTCTAAAATTTTATCTTCTGAAATAGATATTGAAATATCATCTTCACTCTCCCAGTGTGGGTGATATTCTTCTGTATTAGGGGTTCCTCCATCATCCTCACTTTCCAAACTCTGCAAACTCATATCTTCAACAATTTTTCTTTTTATACCTTCGCTCGGATTTACATACTTAGATTCATCTTTAGAAAAATGATTTTCTTCACTTTTAAGCTGTTTAGCAACACCTTTAATCTTGGCAGCATTAATTTTATCCTCTGTAACATGACTTTTATCTTTAGAATATTCTTTTGAAAATTTATTGTCGATTTGACTTTTATTTTTTTGAAATTCTTTAGTTTTTTGAGCTCTCTCTCTTTCTCTACTTTCACTTTTCCTTTCTTTATCTTTGCTTCTGCCTCTTTCATTACATTTTTGCCCCCCTTTTTCTATTATTTGATTTCTACTTATTTTCTTAATTTTATTTCTTTGTTCTTCCTTATTTACATTCAGCTGATTTTCTCTGCTGATACTCCTATAATTTTTTTCTTTTTTACTGTCTTCTAAACTTTTACTTCTTCCCTCTATTGTCTTTTTTAATACATCATCTTTACTTTTACTTCTTTCTAGTAATCTGCCTTTCCTTCTAGGTTCTTCTTTATATAAACTGTTTTGTTCATCTTTATTTTTATTTTTTTGTTTTTCTTTACATTTTTCATCATCTTTGTCACGATCTTTACTTATTTTTCTCATAAGTTCTTTACTTAAATATCCCACACGTTCTATAATTTTATTTTGTTCTTCTTCCTTATTTATATCTCTGTGTTTTTCTCTACTGATATCTATTTGTTTGTCTTCTTCATTGCTTCTTAAATGTTCTCTATTTCTACTTCTACCTCTATCTCTAATTCCAATTCTATTTTTTTGTTCTGTCAATTTTTGTTGTATTTTTTCTTTTGGAAAATTGTTTTCTGTTATTAAGTTTTCTTTTGCATCATCTTTGTCAACATTTTTTTTCAACCTTTTCTTTTTACTCGTATCATCTGAACTTATTTCGCTTTCTGTACTGGTTTCATCTTTATTTTTTGTCACTTGTTTTTTGATTTTTTTTTCGGAATCTTCATTTTGCTCTCTATTCTTTTTAACTTTCTTCTTTAATTTTCCTTCTTTCTTTTTTTTGAGCTTTTTTTTAAGTTTTTTCTTCTTAGTTACTTTCCTCTTTAAGAGATCTTTCTTTATTTTTTCTTTTTTTTTATCTTTCTTATCAGTAGACTGTTCTATTTTGTGCTTCTTATTTTCTTCTTCGTTGGTTTCTTTAGATTTTTCTTCTTCCGTTTCTTCTTCCCACTGGATTTCGTTAAACTTCTTAATTTGATCTTCCTTGTTTTTTTTGACTATTTGTCTCTCTTCCCCCAATTTACAGTCTAGGGTATTTTCATGTTCATGAATAATGTTTTTTTGGTTAGCAACCGTTTTCTCCGAATTTGGAGAATTATGTTCATAGTTTGAAATGGCTTTTTCTTTGCTATAAGTAGAACTCTGTTCATTTTCTCTCTCTGCATCTTTTTCTTCAAGAAGAGTACTTTCCTCTGTTTCCTCTTTATCATCGTCTTCTGCATCTGAGTAATTTTGTAAAAAGGAAAGTCCTAAAGAAGGCTCAAGAATTTCACATTCATTACTGTCTAAAGAACCAAATAATATTTTGGGATACCATTTTTTCATTGATATCTTTAAGTTGTTATCAAATCTAACAAAAAAATATTTATATATTAGAAATAAATTTAGTAGAAATAAATTAAATAAAAATCACTTACTTGAATGTTTTTGTATTATCTATGATTCTATAAAGGGCAGTTTGTAAAGATCTTGGAATTTCTCTTAGTACTTCTTTTCTAGTTGGATAAGTTTCTTTGTTTTTAATGTGATTAACACTGTAAGATATAGTTGGAGTTCGAGATGTAAAACGGATATATTGTGGAGGCACCATAATTTCACCTCCTGCAATGGTCTTTACTCTTAAAGGATTTAACAGCAAGGAAGATCGAAACGAGAGTTGTTTTCTAAAGCTGAAAGGTTATATTATATAGTATTAAAGTTAAGTGCAGTAAGTGTGTCCTACCAGTTGAGAATGATTTAAACATCCAAAACCAGGACATTTATTGCAGACAATGGTTATTACCTTTCTTGTACGATCAATACAAATTACAGTAATAATTACTACTAATTAACTTTTCAAGAACATGTGAATTTATTTAAATATACCAGCAGCTTTGGGTTTTGGCTTTTAAGTACAGTTAGTTACATTTTTTACAAATATAATTTTTAATTAAAAGATATCTTCAATTTTCCAAATATATTTTATTACATTCGATTTTCTTTAAGTTTGCAGTAAATTGTAAATATATGTATCAAAGTTAAATAGATTTTGTCCTCAATATAACCATTTATATGTAAACAAAACATGTTTTGGTAGTGTATTTTTTATTTTCGTTAACAGGAATTGATAGAGAATCAAGGCATTCTCCAGATTTCTTCATGCTGAATTTGCAAAATCAGAATAGATTGACAATAAGATCAAAATTACATAATTAGCTAACGTAAGAATGCCTGATACTTGCAACACCTTGTGCCCATAAATGCAATGACAACCCTTATGGCATCGGTGTGCAAGATTGTTAAGTATATGGACAGATTAAATTTTACAAACCGGAGAAATAAAATATGTAATAACACATTTCATCATGTTTTCATGATTATACGAGTCCTTACAACTATTAGGTTGGCAGCTAAGTAATTGCCGATTTCCTAAATTCGTAGTTCAAGCAGTGTTTATGAGCACATTCCTGTTATAACATGTTCAAGG
>JAUIMW010001421.1:0-12639 GCA_033557785.1 Enochrus cinctus
GAAAAGCTTTTGACACGGTGGCTCACGGTCTGTTGGTGGAAAGACTTGAGCAATATGGTATAAGGGGTGGCGCTTTAGATTTAATTAAATTATTTCTGTAAGAAAGAGGACAGGTAGTTAGAGTGGGTAGTGTATGCAGTCGACCGTTGGAAGTAGAATGTGGTATGCCAAAGGGTACCGTCTTATGTGTGTCTCGAGTTTACATGGAAACAAAGTTATTGAAGTTTTCAATGAATTAGGGATTCTAATGAAACCATGGTCAATGCATGTTGAAGAAGCCTCTCCCATTCTTGTGGGTTTATTAACGAGATAAAATCGTTCGACAACATGATATTCATATAAGTATTTACTTTTGGACATTCTTTGTTTAGAATATTAATATTTAAGTCACCCATAACAATTTTTAAATTATTTTCGTGATTTCTACTTAAATAATAATCTAGATCATTGTTAAATATATTATGTACAACCTAAAAGCCTTATATAATTGCCATGTTTCCGTTCATGTGAAAAATACTCACGTTCTCGTTCATACCTCTCAGCCTCCTCCCAAATCCGTCCATGGCATCGAAGGTGTACGTCTTTATGTCCGTCGTTAAGTTTCCATTCCATTCCATTTCCATTTCCTTCATTTCGTATTTATATATAAAAAAATTTGAGGTAACTTTTTCATTCTAATGTGTAGCTGCCCTTAAACAAAAATAAATAAATAGTTTTAAGTCTCTGTAATGTCCTCTCGCCTAGTAATCCTCTTTAGCTCGTTCAAATGTTTGGTTAAATATTCCCATCGGTGGTTCAAAGTTCGTCTTTCCATATTTTGGTTTAGCTTTCTTAACTGGTTCCAGTCTTAGTCTTGTGAGATTTTCGTGGATGTTCAGATATCTTAGTCACCTTTAAAAATATTTTTATTGAATGATGTGTCCGTAACTGTCAAATTTCAAATATTAAAAAATGTGGTAAAATTCTGTTGAAACGGATAGAAACTATTAAAAATCGGTTATTTGTGATGTTTAGTAAGTTTTTTGTGCGTTTTACATAGTGGAAGTGCTAGACTTTTTCCAGAAAATGCAAAAACATCACTTGGTGTTCGAAAGTTCCAGAAATAGGTTGGTGCAGAGCAAATATCTCTTTTAGTAATATTTATGTTAAATAGCACTTGCTCCTTTATTTTTACATTCAACAAGCATCAATAATTTTGGCATTATGAAAAATATTACATTTTTTTTTCTTTTCAGGTATGTACCTAGAACCCTTATAACTAAGCAACTATGTGAGTACTTTTATGATTTTTGTATGTAATTCTTTATATTTGAAATTCAATTAACATTCTTAGAGCATTAATAGAGCAATAATTGAAAATAAAAAAATGACGGATTTACACCAGCAAAGACTGATAGTATAGTACAGTTTTTTCGAATCTGCCTTCTTTTAGTTTTTATTTTTTAATATAATTTTTTATATAATGGGCTTTATTCTGTCAGTAGAAAGTCATAAATACGTTTCTGTTAATTGTGAATTAATACAAATTTATCTGACATTGAAAAAACTATAACAGCAAATAATTGAATAACTTAAATTTAATTTGATAAAGTGTTTATCTATAAGAATAAATTTTAATGCTTATTAATTATTAAAATTTGATTTTATATTTATCGGTTTGAAAAAAAATAACATAAAATAAAACTTTGTTTTGTTATAACTTAATGTATTTATCTTAATTACCTGCATAGATGGTTGTAGATTTTCTCATTGTTTAAACTGTGAAGTTAAAGAGGTAGTGGTGTCTTCCAAGTCTGTGTTCGCCTGCTGTACTGATGTAGTGACGTTTTCCGCTGAAAACTACGGTGATTCCATATTTTGCACCCTCTATTGCTCCCGAACTACACCATCCAACCATGTTGCGGTCTTGTCTTCGGATCGTTGGTCGAACTTGTTCAAGTCCAAACCGGCTTCATCTTGGTATTCTAACGGTTGAGTTTCAACACAAATGTTGCAGTGCAATACAATGCGAGATGTATTTCTCCAATGGTGTTTTTGGCAACCGCCAAATTTTGTTGATGGCGTTTTCATACTTGCAGCTGAATGAGTCTGTGATCATTTGTGCATCATGGATATGACTCTCACTCATGCCCATATACACATATCTCTCATCAATCTGCAGCTGACGAAAGGTTGATTCATCGACGAGCTCCAAATCTTTCACGGAGTAAATTGGCCTTCCTCTTCTTATCTGGACCGCTGCGCATTTCTCCATCCAAAATTCCATCCTCTTGCTGTTCGGCGTAGCGTTTGCAATTGTGCTAATGCTGGAGTGTCCTCATTGAGTGAGACCGATTGCTCGTACAAATTTTTCCAATATATTTCTACCGCGGCTGGACTTAGTGAAACATGGATATCGCTAACCTGTTTGCAGAAGAGTGCGGAGAGGTTATGGCGGAACGTGTGATTTTGCCCAATTGATAGCATCTTTTCGACCAGCTCGATTAAGCGTTCTTTGACGATGATTTTGTTGTGTGGTGTTGGTATCTTCAAGTGTCGGGCAATTTTTTTTTGATTTTTGGAGAAAATTTTCTACTCGTTGTGATAAATTGAATCACACATTGCACTCCAGATATCACCTTCCGCCTATACGTGATTTTCCTCTCTTGCTTTCTCTTCCAGTTGTGCAGTTTCGTCGTCCTATTGCTCCTCGACAACATTACCTGCTGCCAGGCGAACAGATGTTGCAAATACTACTTGATTTAGACTCAATAGGTCATCGTTTTTTGGGATTTATGGAGCTAGTTCTTCATCGGCCCTCGTTAAAAGGTCTTTCTTCAGCAGAACCTTTCGGCACCACCGGTGCTATCTCGATCTGTCCCACCGTAGAGCGTATCAACGTATAATAAATGTATCTCCTTGGATATCGTCCTGACCGTTTGCCATACGCTGCTCTTTCATGATGTTATGAGATGCTGTAAGCTTTGTTTTATCTTTGAATCAATCTTGTAGATTTCCAGAACTTTAACGAGTCAGTCATGGCACGGACGGAATCGAAAGCCTTCGCATAATCATTGTAACAGACGTGAATATTGCGTTTTTTTTTCTTTGCGCCTGCAGTCATTTTAGATCTTTTTGTTGATTAAAGCTCTGAAGAGCTTGTAGATTTTCGACAAACATGTAATAGGCCTATAGTTCCTAGGATTCGTCCTGTCTCCTTTCTTGAAGAGAAGGTGTTTCTCTCGGAGGGATCCCCCAGGACTTTTGTGAATGAATAGGCGAGGTACTTGTGGGTAGATGAAAATCTTAATCCAGAAGTTGAGGATTCCATCTGGTCCTGGTGTTCTTGACGATTCTTCTTTCCCATGCTGGTTCTCTTTTTTCCCGATGTCGAGTTTCGCGTCAAGAAAGATAAGGTTTCTGACCGTTGATTTTCAGGACAACTGTTGCAGCGCAATACAATGCGAGGTGTATCTTTTCTATGGTGTTTTCCGTCCTAAGATGTTCGTCCAATATCCTGTCCACAGCCGAGAGTATGTTCCCAGTTTTCATATCCTGTGAAGTACCGGCAGTCTTTGTCTCTCTCTTGGTGTAGTTCCATCAAAGGACGCCATCCTGCTCAAAAATCGCTCCTTGATATCCTGCTAATTTTGGTTTTGTTTATTTTGTTGGTGTTGTGGACCATCATCTCGACGTTGATGTTGAGGTTCCAGTTTCTTTTCGAATGCCATCCATAGCTTTAGGTCTCAAGTATTTTTTTCGGATGATGACATTCTTACGGTCTGCTCTGTTTTGTTCCGTCACGAGTATCTCCAGATGTCTCCTGCTAAATTTCGCTTGAGGGGAAGATCTCCATACTGGTGGTGGATCATCTTGACACCTATTGACGTAGTATATAATGCTGGGATAACTGTGTTCATTTCTCGAGTCCATTTCATACGTTTGGTATCTTCCCTCCTAACAGCAGACCTCCTAATAATAGCCGGCATCAGGTAGAGTAGGATTATGGTCCTCTGCCCTGTCCGTTGGTTCCATTTCTCGATTATTGCGTTTTCCTTTTCTTCTACTTCGTGTCTCCATCATTACGACAGGCAGAGCGTATGTTAAACTATTCTAACCCAGAATCCCGGAATACTTCTCTCTACTTTTGAATTATATGTGGTTGAACGGAGAGCAAGCTGCAGTTAAAAAGGCAGGTATTTCTAATTCATTCCGACCCATATTTCTCTTACCTTGCGTCTCCAAAACATGATTGTTAATAGACTCGAGTGGTGACTAGAATCAGAAAATATTTTACTTCATCGACAATACAGGCTTAAGTCATGTAGAGGTACTTTAGATGTGTAGAAGGCAAGGCAATTCACCTTTGGGTCCACATATAACATCTTCTGAAATCTCACAGGGGTCTACTCTGAGCCCTTTGCTTTTTAATTTATGTTGCATAGATTTGTTTAAGTGTACTCGCTTGAATATGATTAGAAATCTAGATTTTAGTTTTCGTATTGTCAAAAAATGGCTCTTTCATCTTGCTGTTGGAAAACTTCTGCATTAGATTTACCGGTGAACTAAGTATTCATTTAAATATATTGGCATCACATTGGATAGCAAAGCGAGATGGAAAGAACACATTGACCAGTTGATGGGGAAATGAGAGCGAGGCAATAACCTGCTTCGTTTTATTGCTAGAGTTAGAGTGTAGATTTTTCTTCATGTTTAAAGGTCTACAGATCATATATAAGATTGATTCTTGACTATGGATGTAGTCTATATGCCTCCGCTTCTAGTTGTAACTTAAACAAGCTAGACACTGATGCTCTATATATTGAAGCAAATGAATCTCCTTTGACCTTAGGCCATCAATTCTTGGCGACAAAGTACAATCTGCACATGAGTATTTTAAATACTCTTATACCCGGATTTGAGTTACATTGTGATAAATTGCTTAACGATTGTTGGAGAAATTAATGGATCCATTATCGTCAGGTGCCCAAACTATTTCAACTGCTGTCTTTCTATTTTCTTGATGAGTGGTTCAATTTCTAGCTGACCCCTCACTGTATCGTTACGTGTTCTGTCTCTTCTTGTGATGTTTTGAACTCTCCACAGGTATCTCATTTCAGTGGCTTGTAGTTTACTCATTTGTGTAGCAGTTAGTGTCCAACTTTCGCATCCATAAGTCAATATCGTCTGATACATTGTTTTGTAGACGATCATTTTGTTTTTGATCGAGACTTCCTGTTTCTTGTTCTTAGGATTTCCGTCCAGATGTTTAGGTATTTGTTCAGACCTTCCTCTTTATTTTCACAGATCATCAAGTGATCCGCAAACGCACACATATGCACCTTCATAGGTTTCAGCATATATTAGCTAATCGTTAGCTTTTTCGTCCATAATGATGAAAAATAAGACCGAGCTCGGTTCTCCTTCTTGACTTGGCTGTTACTGCGATTGGAGATTTTTTGGATATGAAGTAGTTTTTCCTGACGTGATTCTTTCTTCCTCTGTACATGCTTTCTATATTTTTGATTAGCTTTGCATTTACTGCTCCTGTAGTACAATGTCAAAAGTCTTTTCAAGATCCAAAAAGCTATGCATGCCGATGGGGAGTTCATTTGTGTTTTTTCTATTATTTGCTTGATGGCGAATATGTGGTCCTGCGCTCCTCTGTCTTTCCTCAATCCCCAGTTTAATTTGATCTCTAGAATACGTTTGTATATCTTTACCACTATACTCAATAATGTTGCCTTCCTTTCCTGGATTTTTTTACTTTTAATCTTGCCACCACAAGGTAATGGTCACTATTTATTTCTGCTCTCCGTTTCACTCTTACATCCTGTATCTTTCTGCGATATTGTCTGTTGGTTAATACAAAATCAATCAATGATTTTTCTTGTACTCATAAACGATGTTTGTTATTATTAAGTTGTTCATCGCCTTGTCCTTTCTTCCCTTACTGTTAGTTTTTTGGATCATCTATTTCTAACTTCTCAGTTTCTCTATTCCATCTCCATAGTTCGTTCTTTCGTCATCAAGCCCATCTAGACTGTTCTTCCTTTTTCTTTATTATTCTTTGCTTTCTCCTTCAGTGCCCTTTGGAACTACATCTTAGTTCATGTTTGTTTTTCATGATTTTCGTTTTCTCTTCCAACGTCGCCAGTGACACCAAACAGGTCTTTGGGTCTATGTTGTTTTATAGTTTTCTATCTCTTCATTTTCGAAGCGTTTCCTCTTGATATATTTGCTTCTAAAAAGATATGCTACTACCCATAGGATCTACAGGACGTAAGGGATATAAAATAAAACGATATTAGAAAAAACAGTTAACGAATATTATCATACGAATACAGCAATTATCGAAACCTAAGTATTTCCCACAACTAAAGTAAATTTCCGATTGCCTTAAAGCCAGACTAAATGTGATAATTATAGTTATCAATTCATCTCGGTGGGAACAAATGAGTCTGAGAATATTCCGATCTTCCGAAGCCCGCAATAAATCATTTGAGCCTCGCAGAAAGATAAAACGTGTACATTGATTTTTATTAAACAATTCTCATTAATCTAATAAACTAGATTGCGAAATAAATGATCAGGCCGCGCCATCATCAAAGCATTCTTCACGTACCAGTCACTTTTAATATTCCGCAATCAATTTATATGTTGCAGGAACGTTGTCTTTCCGTTTTTTTGCTCGAATTTTGTTTATTGTTCCCGATTAAACACCGCAAAGCGTGACAATTTCAAATAAAGGGGACACTTCCAATTTGTTTCTCTTTGAGAAGTTGGGACGTACTTTGAGGAATATTAATAGCCGCGATCAAAGAACCTTGCTTCATAAACAAAATGTAATATTTAGCAGGCGTTTTACATTTTACACCTGACATTTCTGCGAATTAACTCTTTGAAATTATTTATCTTTCGGAGAAATTATGCTTTTTCCTTAGTTTGGAAAAAAAGGAAATGCTCGAGTGTTTCCAGGTTGAAAGTGTCTAGAGGAAATGTATAATACTTTGAAATAGGTGTTTTTTCGAGGTGGAGTATTAAATGGATATGCATGTGAATAAGTGATGAGGAGAGTCATGTCGGTGTCAGAAATTCTCCCGCATGTTCAGGAACGTCCTGATGAGACTTTGCAAAGGATCTGGCTTGAGAGACCCGCTGGGCGCCGGGAGGGCAGGCGACGTGTTCGTGTTTTACGCCCCTGTCTGGTATCTGTCTCGTAAAATGTTCGGTTTGAGTTCTAAATTTAATTTTTTATATTTATTTATTATTTTATAAAGTTTTATGGAAAATATTCCTGTCGTAAACACGTTGCGATGGTATTTTATTGCGGGTGAGATGGACGTTGGTTTAAATTTACAATACCCGCGAAACCTATAAAATAATAATATTGCGGAGGTGATCTGTGGGAGTTTCGGCTAAAAGAGATCATGAGAATTTCGTTTTGGACGTCGGGTGATGGAATACGTTCAGCTACCAGCGCGGTATGTGGTCTACGAAGAATTTTATTCGTATCCAGATTGATATTTTTATGATAAGGAATTTTTGAATGTCAAAATGAGATGGATTGTAAAGTGTGTGCATTACAAGTTCTTATAATTTATTCTAGTTAAATTCCTGAACGAACTTGCCAGCAGGAGACCCCTGTAAACTGACAGCTGACATTTCGAATTTATAGAAGTAATTTTATAATGTGTAATACGTAGTCAGTTATGTTATTCGAACGTGCGTTTTAAAAAAATCAATTTTATTTATTAATTTCCTACGATACAGAATGCAAAATGAGCTCTTTTGGGTTTTCTTCGAATTCTTCTTTAAGTTTACTCAAATCATTTTCAATCAAATTGTGATTGACTTATGCAAAATATATTTTTTGATAAAATATTTCTAACACAAAATTCATGATTATTTAAACTAACATTACACTTAACAGGTATTTGGATTAAATAAGTCCCTATTTTATATGATTTGTCCCTACATGTTATCTTTGCGATGATTTCTTCGGACGTTTTTATGATCCAGCTGTTGTATCTTGGTGTCGTTAAATCGCAAGGTTTTACGTACATAGGTGTTGTTTTTGATATGTTTAGCAGTTGTACTTCGCATAAGTCAGAAGCACTAAAATTCTCTTCAATATCTCAAATGTAATTTTTAGAGTAAACATTAATATAGTCGAATTTTTCCTCTTGAAGTTAAAAGAATAACGATAACGTTATTGATATGTCAGACCTTTTTTTCGTTTCATGATTTTTATTTGGCATTATTAAAACTAATGAAATTTATTCCATAAATATTTATTATATAAAATCGATCAGTATGTTTAATTTAAAATAAATTTTGAATTATGATTCCAAACTGATTCCAAATAAATAAAGGGCCATCAGGGGATTTGGGGGACATGGAATGTCCTCCAGGTGTACTGCTATCAATGTACTCCCACATACACTTCCTACCTTCTTTTGATTTCTACTTATCTTCTTATTATCGAAAAATAATGACATGAATGAACAAAGGGATGTTTACTGATTTTTTCAAATGAAAGAAGGACCACAAGGAATTCTCACATTTTGTACTGTATCTAAAAGTAATCTATCTTCTTTGCTCTATAATCATAAGTTTTCACACCTTTTCTTTCCAATATTAGATTTCTCTTTATTTACATATAGTAATAATGTCATTTCTGTTATTATTTGGTTATTATCTGTAAAAATAAAATAAGTAGTTACGTATAATGTAAATTGTGATTAAACAAAACTTAATACGCTACCAAAATATGGTTTTTTAGGTATAAAAATCAGAAGTTGAATAAATTATGTTGTCGGCCTAATATCTGTTTGTAAATCGTCTAGGTTGATGATCGACGGATGAATCGTTAACAACTTTGCAAAGGTTATGGTTTCTTCTAACGTGTTTAACATATGGAGTAGCAAGTTCAAAAGAAGTAAAAATTGTGTATGCAGTACGATATGTGTACGATCTCTCTCTTTAGTTTATCATTGTTTTGTTAGTATTTCTTCCAATTCTTCCAGTCGGGTTTTGATTATATTGTTACGAATTTGATTCATTTAAAAAGTTTTGTAATAAAACAAGAGTTTGTTTGTTTAATTTATTTTGCACCAACTAATTTACAATTATAGGTTATATGAGCAATTGCGCTTGCGCTCACGATTTTCACTGAACTGACTGGCTGCACTCCGATCTTCCTTATATATGCGAGAGCCGGGATTACAGAATCCTCTAGTCGTTTCTAGCGAGTTTCTTTCTCGAACGTCTGCAATATTCGCATCTGTATACTTGCTTTCGTAACAATATCTTGGTTTATATGTAATGCTACGATAGTTTTATCGAACGTTTCTAACACCTTGGTCATGAGGATGGTTTGCCTGATCACGAATTTGTGTTCATTGGTTTGAGTTTTACCCTCATTTCTGTTGCCTGCATCTTTTGTTTTTGTCGTTCGTTCAGTACCCAGGTCTCACTGTCATGCAGCAAGGTTGGTCTGTATATGGTCTTGTAGACTGTTGTCTTTGACTTTCTTGTTATTAGCTTGTTATTACATCTATTATTACTCGTTGATGCTAAATCCTTTTCTAAAACCACTATGTACTGGGTCGAGCTGTTCTTCTATCTGCTTTCTTAATTTCTTGCATATTATTGATTCATATGCTTTATCGGCACTGCACAGTAGGGGTACTGTAGTTGGCACATTCGGTTTTACTGCCCTTCTTGTGTACTGGGAATATAGTTGATGTTTGCCAGTCTTTTGGTAATTTTGTCGTTTTTTATATGTCGTTCATTAGTTTCATCAAAAATTCAATTCCCTTCTCATTCAAGTACTTCAGTTGTTGTCTTTTTATTTCGTCTTTGCCAGCTGTCTTTCCACTCTTCAGTCTGCCTAGTGCCTTTCTGATCTCGTCCATATTAATTGGGTTTTCTAGGTCATTTGTTTTACTATTCTCCTCTGTTGCACTTGTGTTGTTTATGTATTGCTCCTCTTCTAATTCCAGCAAATCTTCAAAATATTCTTTCCACCTTCTTGCTATTGCGACCTCATCCATTTTTCTTCGGAACCTGTTCCATCCTCATACTTTTTCTGTTCTTATTGCCCTCTTTACCTCTTTTCTGTAGTTTCTGTATTCATTATAATCCTGAGGTTTTCTGGTACTAAGATATTTTCCCCAATATTTCTTTTTGAGATTGATTTTTTTTTAATTTCTGTTCTCCTCCAATGTGTGTTTTCTCCTCTTGTTTATTTTACTCTTGCCACATGCTGCTTCTGTTGCTTTGTATATTATCTCTCTGAAGGTCTCCCATCTTTCTTCGATTTCTTTAACCGGCTCTTGTGTCTGGTGAAAGAGTTCATTTGTTGCTTTTTTATATTTATCTTTGATGATTGGGTCTGTCTGTTCTCTTTTCTTGTCTTTTAATTGTAGCTTTTCCATTAGAGCCTTCCCCACTCTTCTCTTCAGGTCCTCAGTTTCTATTTTCTTTCCCTTGATAGTATTCAAGTTCTCCCGTTTCTGCTCCTTCTATTCTCTCTGGTCTATTTGCAACTGTTGCCAATCTAGCTTTGAGTTTGAGCAACACTAGTGTCATTAGCATATTGAACGACGTTTCCAACATCTATATAAGAAGTCAAGTCATTAACATTAAAGAAAATCCTCACTGAGGTTAAATGCACCCTTTGTAGTACCTTCTGGAACAAATCCAAATTGCGTCACACTGAACAAACCATGCTGCTTCTTGAGATCTGTTCTCTCGCCCTTCTTAAAAACAGCGATTACTTTGGAGACTTTAAGCTCTTTAGGAAAGTCATCACTTTGAAAGTTACAGTCAACAAAAACAAAGGTTGGAATGTCATGCTGTTGAGTTACGTAGACCCATTATTACATTGTAGACTTCAGCAACTGCTGTTGTAGCAAGGAAAAAGCTGCTGACGACCAAGATAGTGGTAGCTGGACTAGGAGCATCATTGCCATTTATTAAGAGATATATGAGAAATGGTTGGCTGCTTAAGCCATCTTGACTGGTTCATTGGACGATATGAGTTTTTCACCAAAGTAATTCTTATTTATCTCTGTAATTAAAGTACTATGCTGAAATTTGAACCTAGAAAATATATACTTATCTAAAGAGTCTATCCAGTTGGACACCCAAGACCCTCGCAGATCCACCCCATGCACCCGCCCGAGTGTCGAAATCCATTATCTGTGCCTTTGTTTAACTTCAGCTTATTCGCGTTAAACCAACTTGAAGCCTTCTACATCAACCCTCCAATTCTTTGCTGTAGATCCATTTTATTTTCATCCGATACAACAAACGTCGTGTCATCTGCATACAATTAGATTTGAATAGAAGTCCCAATATTGACCCCTACGGCAAATCACATGTTATCTGCCTCCACTGAGATGTCTTTTTCCCCAAGCTGACAATCGCACATCGATCCCTCAGGTAGGACTCGATGAAAAGCCTTTGATAAGTCAGTCAGACAAGGCTACTATGCTCGTGTAGCATCTTTTGTCTAACAGTACAGTGACACTTCTAACCAATTCCAACAATGCTGTTGTGGTTGACTTCCCAGTTATAAATCCATGTTGTGTTGAGCTCTTCAATTGTTTTCTTTCCAAAAACTTAACCATTCTACTCCTGGCTGCGGATTCAACAATCTTTGACACTTCTGGCAAAATGGACACTGGTCGATAATTATCACATTTTTCCTTCTTATGGATAGGGATTATCTTTGCTCTTTTCAATAAAGATGGAAATATGCTCTGTCCAAAGCACGTGTTTACAATTATTTTTATGGGACATCGTATGGTGGGTTTTATTTTCTTGAACATGACAGTGTTCATACCATAGACATCATTTGCACAACTCGAATTCAGATTCGTGGTGATTCTCCCCACTTTTGCCTAACTTATAGGCTCTAGAAAGCAAGATTCAACAACGGATGGTTGCCTAAAGCTCATTTCCATCTCCCTAATGTTTATATTTTGTAGCATTTTCCCTTTCATGACCTTCTTTTTCCTTTCAGGGATACACATTTCATAATTGATTTGTAGCAGATGATGAAACCTATTATAAGCTTTCTCCGCCTTCAGATGCATTAACTTTCCTTCCCAGTCTATGTCACCCAACCTCAAATTTAGGGATTGAATGTTTTCTTGTGAAGTATCCCCGCATTTAATATGTTCACTCTTTTCATGAGTAATTCATTGTGGTAAGTAACTGCGCCAAGTGATCCGACAAATGCAGATCCTGTGCGTCTGTAAAAATATTATCGAGGTGGTTGCTAGAGTCTCTTGTTCTCCTCGTACCCTCACTCATCAACGGGCGCAGACCATAAGACTCCATCAGGTTAAACAGCGCCGCCGTCCTACCCAATCCAGTCACGAAGTTCACGTTAAAATCACCTGCAGCATATATCCTGTAACCGCAGTTCTGTTCGTCCAGCACTGTGAGAACTTCCCCCATCCTCTCCAAGAATATATCGAAGTCACCATCTGGCGGTCTATAAATGGCGACGTATAAAGCTTGTTCCATCGGAATACAATTTTTTTTTTTAATTTTAATTTTTTTTTTATTACAATCTATCTCTTGCCACACAAGTGAACAGACATTCAGTAATATGATTGTTAATATGTACAACACAAAAAGACA
>JAUIMW010001422.1:0-12637 GCA_033557785.1 Enochrus cinctus
TTTTTTCTGTTTGTTTCAAGTTAAATGGAGCAGCTTTGGGTGCACTTAAGAAGCTGAGCAATTGAGGCTCCACCCCAAAACAAAAGTCTGTATGCTATTCATTAAATGTATTCTTAAAAAAAGGATTTTTTTTTCTGGTATATCTTCTTGAGCCATAACGATTTTTTCAATGTTAATGGTACTTTTTTCTTTATGAATTGAATGTTTGTACAATTTTTATTTTTTTATTATTATTTAATTAATTACTTTTTTTATTATCCAGAAAATTAAAAAGTATTATAAATTTAAAGAAGATGGTAAACCCTTCTTTATTGTTGTAATGTACTCTATTCCCAAAAAAATATATTTTGATTTTTAACAATTAAAGAAGATCCACCAAGGAGTCTGGAAAATATGGAATGTCCTCCAAGTATACTGTTGTTTTCATAATCATATTTGATACTTAAAATTCTTGAAAACTCTTTATTTGTTAGTGTTTTACCAATCAACGAAAAAAACGTAAAAAATAATTGTCAAAAGTTATTGACAGGAATTGAACTATAAAATATTTTTGAAAATTTTCCCAAAATTTGAAAAAACATTAAGTAAAAAAATTTGCAATTTCAAGTAGAAAATAACAATTATTTATTCACGTTTATATGTTATTATTAAATTTATTTATTATTTACACTTTTGTTATTATATACTCAATTCTCAAAATGCAAATGAATCAAAAACAATGGGGCATGCAATTGGGAATTGCAATAATTAATATGAAATATGATGATAACTGGGCACCTAGAGGATATTTTTATGTTATCATAACAATCAATATTAGTTAGGATGAATTAAAAGTTTTTGTTCATAGTTTTTTTTGCTTGATTTTTAATGGTTGTAATGTTTGTAGATTTTTGGTAAAGTTAACAAAATAATCTGTGACAATTTTTGAAAAACTTTACACTCCAATGTTCTGGGGATTCTAAACTGCAATCAAATACAATGTAAAAAGGACCATCAGAAAAATTAGGTACTCCATGTCACATCGAATATTCTTCAGGTCCTCTCGACCACTTGGAAATCCTTTTTTTGTTGAATTTTTAAATTTATTAAAATTAGAGAATGCTGGAGAACATTTCTAAAATCTTTGAGAAATACCAAGGCAAGAATAAATAGCTTAAAAAAAGGTAATATTATGGAACAAAACTTAACTTCAATTTTAAGCTTATTATTTTTAAATTGAGAATAAAAAAAATTATTTGCAAAATCAGAAGATAATAAAAAAAACCTTATGACAGTTAATTGATTTCAGTCCATATTTGTTTAAAAAATAGTTAAAAATACATCATTAAGTGTCTTAGAAACTAAAATTTATTTTTCTTTTTTATAATTTAGTATTTTATTTTCTACTCAAAAAATTAAAATATTTTTTATTTATTTATTAACTATATTTTTTATTAAATCATTTAAGATTGAGATATCAATTCAAGAAAACCTATAAGTAATTTTCGTTTTTGCTTGTTTTATTAAGAATTTTTAACAAATATTTATATAAAAAATGTTTGCAGTTTTTATGTGAAACAATATTTATTTAGGTTTTTTTTTGAAAAAATATGTTTTGCAAAATTAATGAGAAAATGATTATGCTATCTCTAGTGGAGTAAAATTGTGTCTTTAAAAACTACAGAACTTATTTTTATTCACTTACTGATTAGATTTGACCAAATGATATCAATCCAATCAATCCAAGTATTCTACAATTCAATTTGAACAATAAAATTAAAATAAAATTTATATTGTGTTATTATTGTTTTTAGAAATTCAATTAACATTCTTAATTTGTAATAAACAAGTATGTAAGTAAACAATAGTTTAGACGTTTTAAAGGACATTCAGTTTTTGAATTTCTAAAAATTGTATACCTTTTGAACTTCAATTTACAGCCAATTAATTTCAAAATGAGAATTACCAATTAAAAATGGACAGTAATCTTATTTAAATTGTGACATATCATTTTCAACTTCGAGCGAATTAATTTCAAAATTGTACTAATGACTTTTATAATGAATAAAACATTTTAAAATTAGAACTTTTCTTTTTAACATCTATTAGAAAAACTGGAAATTAACGGCATAAGAAAAACGTATTTGGAAATAATAGCAAATAAGAATCAAGGGAAAAATCTTCGATGGTATCATCGAACTAATTTCATGACTTTCTCCCCAATAGAAAGAAATCCAAAACTTAATTAAAACTATATCTACATGAACCTAACTGCTTGTTGTAAATCCAATAACTATTAATAAATCAAAGGTTTGTGTTCATAGTTTTTTGTGCTTAATTTGTAATGGCTATACTTTTTGTAGATTTTTGAGAATAGCAATTAGTCTCTTTTAGAATATTCAATAAATTGCAGGATATTATATTCATTTATAAATGTTAAAATAGCCATTTCATATTTCATATATTCAATCCAACCTTAGAAATAATAATTTGAAGTAAATAATTTAAAAAAGGATCAAATATAAAATATTTTATAACAAAAATTGCTAAATGAAAGAAACCAATTTCAAGTAGAAAATAATAATTATTTATTTAGGTTTATGTATCACCATTAAATTTATTTATTATTTATTTTTTTTTATTACCATATTGTCAATTTTCTAGGATTGAGACATCAATCCAAATTATATCAAGTATTCTACAATTTGATTTAAATAATTAATAAAATCAAATCAAAGTACCTAAGGGATATTCCAAAGTTTTTCAGACGTCCTAGAGATACTATAAGGCTCATAGAATATCATCTAGGTAATTAAATGAATGTTGTTGTGATTTTAAACAATTAACATGAAAAAATACGATTTTTTTGTGTATTTTCAAATCTATTACAATTTAAGAATGAATTAAACTTCAGTTGTTGAACAATGATGAATTTGAACATAAAAAATGAACCACCAGGACATGGATGGTCCCTCAATTACTCACTTTCCACGTTACAAAATTTTTAAAAATATTAAGTAAAAAAATTGTCAATAAATTTCATATAAAAATAATTGTAATAATGAATTGTTTTCAATTTTTAATAGACAAAAAGAATTTAAAAGTGGATAAAAGTTCTTGATTTAGTATTTTATTATCTAGAAAGCTGAAATATAAAACATTTAACTTTTTAAATTTGTTATTTCCAATTTCAAGTAGAAAATAACAATTATTTATTTACGTTTATATGTTATTATTAAATGCCAATTCTCAAACTGCAAATGAATCAAAAACAATGTAAAAATGACCACCAATATTAATGATATGTTATTCAGGTAACCCATGGAACCTAGAATTACATCCAGGTATTTAAATGAGTGTTATTGTTATTTAAAATAATTAATATGGAATATGATGATAACTGGGCACCTAGAGGATACTTACATGCTTACATTTAAACCTATTGCAGTTTAAGAATGTATTAAATTTCTGACAAAAAAATTAATAAACGTTTTATAAATGTTTGAATTTGTTTAGATTTTGCCAATTGATTCTAGATTGATAAGTGGTTTGGGGGCATGAAAAGTTAAAATCTGCTTAGATTTTAGGTATTTGCAAAGCAAGTATATTACAAAAAGTACATTTTATTTAAAAAATAAAATTGCTTAAACAGTTTGAAAAACATTATTTGAATCTGAAAGTTTTAGAATTTCTAAACTTGTCAAATTTCAAATTACAGTAAATTAATTTCAAAATGAGAATTATAAAACAAAATTTTTAATAAGAAAGATGCTATTACACTTTTATTTATTAAACTTTCCTATGAGATTTCAGCTATTAATCGGCAAGAAATTTGTTAAAGTGATTATTTATTTGTTATTCCCAATTTTAAGAATAAAATTGTATTTGTATTTGAGATTGTTTTATCAATATTAACATCTGTAATAAATTGTTTTATAGATTCCCCAAGAAATGATTGTTTCCAATAGGGTCATTTTTTGTTTTATTGCTGGATTTATCTCTCTTTGATACAAGATTTTATCTTTTCTATATTTATATTTTTTTGTAGACGAATCTTTGTTTTTGTAAGAATTTACGAAAGGAAAAATAAACTTGAAACTTGAAACATTAATGCTATATCTTTGTTTAAATACAAACAAAACTTTAACAGATTTTCCAACACCAATTTCTAAACTTCGATTTGCAGCTAATTATTTTTTAATTGAGAATTATTATATGCAAAATCAGAAAATAATAAAAATTACATTATGACAGTTTAAGGAACTAAAATTTTTCAAAAATTACTAATAAATTCCTGTGGTTGTTTCTTTTTTATAATTTAGTATTTTATTTTCTACTCAAAAAATTAATTTTTTTTAAATTTATTAACTATATTTTTTATTGAATTTTCTAGGATTGAGATATCAATTCAGGGAAACCTATTAGTAATTTTCTTTTCTGCTTGATCTTTAATGGTTGTAATATTCATGATTTTTGAAAATATTGATAAAAATCAAAAGTGTTTGCAGTTTTTAAGTTTAACAATATTTTCTTCGATTTTTTTTTGAGAAAGTACAGTTCCTAGCAATTTGGAAATATATATTTATAATACCAAAAAATACTGCTAGAAGAACATTTATGTCATGCAAAATTAATCAGAAAATGGTTATGCTATCAGTAGTGAAGTAAAATTGTGTCTTTAAAAACTTATTTTGATTCACTTATTGATTAGATTTGACCAACTGAATCCAAGTATTTTACAATTTGACTTGGATAATAAAATTAAAATAAAATTTATATTGTGTTATTATTATTATTGCTCATGTTGATGTAAATTCTAATTAGAATTAAATTCAGTTAACATTCTCAAACTGCAATTGAATCAAATATAATGCAAAAAAGACTACCAAGAGTAATGGTATGTTCTTTAGATACTTCATGGCCCATGGAATATCATCCAGGTATTTAAACGACTATTGTTGTGATTTCAAATAATTAATACGAAATACGATAACGATGCATCTAGAGGACATTTTTGTGTATTGTTTAAATCTATTATTATTTAAAAATGAATTAAATAAATTCTGATAACATTCTAGTGCTGAATAATTTAAAACAACGTAAAAAGGAACCACCAAGTGGTGGAATATCTTCCAACTACTCGGTTATATACGTCTATTTATTGATGGGTTAAATTTGAACAAACGAGCGCTATTGTGAATTTAAGTAAGATATATTAAATACGATAATAACAGGGCACTTGGAGGAGTAAAATTATTGACAGAAATTAATTATTTAAAGGCAAACAAAATATATTTTTGAAACTTTTTCAAGATACAAAAGTATCAATTTATTATTTAATATGAAATGACAATATGGCAGTTTACTGTTTTCAAATACTTTATTAACTAGTCAAAAAATTTTGATAGACTTTTTTTGCAAAAGTACAGTTTTTACATAGTATATTTTGGAAATATACACTTTACAATCATTAATTCAAAACAAAACAAAAAAAAATACGACAAAGAAAAAGCCTTCGATGAAATTTTTTTATAGAGGTAGAAGAAAATGATTATTATTTAAAAAAATATGATTAAAACATATTAAATAGAAAAATATATTTATACAAAAGTTGGAGATATTTACTAAATCAAACACAAAATACCAAGGAGTGTTTTAAGTACCAAAATGGTCAAAATTTCTGAATTAATAGAACTTCTTTAGCCAATTTACCTTATACATTAGTAGTTATTTATATATTTAATTATTTCTACCTGTAGAATGTTTAAAGTAAAGTTTATAATATAATTATTGCAAGAAGAGTACCTGAAGAACATTCGTATATTTTTCAGAAATCCTGGAGATACTATCAGACTCATACTGCTGTAAATTTTAATTAGAATTAAATTCAAGTAACGTTCTCAAACTGCATTTGCATCAAATACACTGCAACAACCTAGAAAGTGTTCCATGTTCTCTAAATCCTAACAATTAAAATTGGCAATGATCATCTTCAAATTGTTACTTATCGTTTTAAAATTCGAACGAATTAATTTCAAAATGGCAATAAAAAGTTTTAAAATAATTATATCATTTTCAAATTGGAACTTTCAATTTTTAATTATAAATAGCTGTTTTTCACAACCGTCTCAAATTTCAATTGAATCAAATACATTGCAAAAAGGATCACCAAGAATAATGGTATTTTAAATATTTAATACAAAATATGATGACAACTGGGTAGCTAGAGGACATTTTTATGTTTTTATTTAAATCTACTTCAGTTTAAGGATGAATTAAAAAACAACAAAAAGGAATCACCAAGACATGGAGTTACTCGGTTATCTACGTTTACTTAAAGTGTTCACCTGAGAGATATAGAATATCCCTCTAGTAGTCTTTTTTTTAATGTTTTTTACTCTATTTAGAGTATAAAAACTACACAGGTGGTTTGAGGGCATGGAAAGTTAAAATATGATTTTATCAGTATATGAGGTATACTTATATATTTTCAACACACTCTTTGAATTTCTTAAAGTGCTATATATTTTAAATTTTAAATTACAGCCCATTAATTTCAAAATGAGGACTATCAATTAAAATTGGCAGTAATCATCTTTAAATTGTTATTAACTTAATATTTTCAATCCTCTAGGATTGAGACATCAACCCAAACATTGGACAAAATACACTGCAGTTTGACTGAAATAATTAACAAACGTATTTGGTACTGTTTTATCACTGTTAAAATCTGTTAGGTTTTGCCAATTAATTATAAACAGATTTATTTAAAAAAGAATTATTTATTTATATAGAATATAAAAAGTATTTCAATTTATAATAGATAAAAAGACATCATGAAGTCTATCATATATTAAAAATTTTCAAAAGTTGTTAATAAATTCCTGCAGCTCATTTTTTATAATTTAGAATTTTATTTTTCTTAACTTCCCAAAAATTAAATAAAACGGTATAAATAAATTTATTTATTACTTCTATTTTTATTAAATCATCTATGATATCAATTCGAGAAAACCCTATAACTATTACCAAATCAAAAGTTTGTGACAATTTTTAATGGCTATAACTTTGCAGATTTTTGTTATTTAAATTCCGATTTACAATTTTCAATAAATTGCAGAAGATTATGTTCATGTATAAATGTTAGAAAGACCATTTCTTATTTTATATATTTAATTTCCTTACAATATGCAATTCAAGAAAAAGAGCATATTAGAAAATAGATTTATGAAAAAAAAATGCATATAAGAATTAATTATAATATAAAATTAATAATTTGTTTTCAGTTTTCAATTATTAAAAAAGACACCAAGGGGTGTTTTAGGTAGCAAAATGGCCAAAAGTTCTAAATTTAATTGATCTCCTTTAGTTATTTTACCTTAAACATTAGTAGTTATTTAGGTAATACTGGTTTAATACATTTTCATATGTATTTCTATCTGTAGAATGTTTTATTTTAAACAATTAATATGAAAAAATACGATATTTTTATGCTATTTTAAGTCTATTTTAAGATTACACTGTTTTTGGATATCCAATTAGAATTTTTAAATCACAAATTATAGCCAATTAATACACAAATGAGGATTATTATTATAAAAAGTAGCATTGTTAATATGGTAAAAATAAAGAAAAATTATAATTTACAAAAAAAGTAAAAAAAAGGTAAAAAGAAAAAAATATTTAATAAATTCTTGTGGCTGCTTTTTTTTTATAATTTAATTATTTATTTTCTACTCAAAAAATTAATTAAAACATCATTATATAAAATATTACCAACTGAATAGTTTGTGTCCACAGTTTTTTTGTGTAATTTTTAATGGCTGTCATTTTTGTAGATTTTTGAGATCGTTGAGAAAATAACCTGTGATAATTGCTATGAAAGTTTCATGTAATCAGTACACTTTTTTAATTTAATTTGTAGAAAATTAAATTTATATATAATTACTAACTTAAAAATAAAGAAATTGTGGAAAAACGTAGACCTCAATACTTTTAAATTTAATTTTGCAAGGATAGAAACACAAAAATATATTTATAAGAAAAATTGCAGAATCAAATACAATATTTTATAGCCAATGGAAAATAGAATGTTCTTCAGTGTGTTTTTCTAATAATAATCTAGTGATGCAATCATAAAAGAGAGAATCTGAGGGACATAGTTTATCATCCATATGAAATGTAATGATAATGGAGCACCTGGAGAATATTTTTGGATTTTTATTTAAATTTATTTAAGACTGAATTAAACTTCTGATATTTTAATGCTGAAGAATACAACATAAAAAAGGAACCACCAAGACAATTATATAGTCAAAAATTAAAAACGTTATTACTAAATTTATTTATTATTATTATTATATACGACTATTGCCATCAAAAGTTTGTGACAATTTTTAATAGCTGTAATTTTGTAGATTTTGTTGAATGTTGACAAAATAAAGTGTGACAATTTAGAATTTTGAATAAATTACAGAACATTATATTTATATATAAGAAAAACCATTTCTATTTTCATATATTCAATCTAATCTACTAAAAAGTAATTCCCAATTTTTTAAAAATTGTATTGAATTATAATCATGGAAAAAAATGTTTTAAACGCATTTGCTAGAAATTGGAGAAGAAGAAATAACAAAGAATATAAAAAATAAGAAAAAATAATTACCTTACAATATACAATTCAAGAAAAAAACTAATGAAATGACTGAACAAGTATTATTCATTATTAAAATTTTTATATTATTATTAAATTTATTCACTGTTTACTTTTTTATATCATATTTCTAATCTAATTATAAGAAAAATGTTTAAAACTTGTTTATATAAGTAATAAAATTTCTTAGACATTTGTCTAGACATTTTTGAATTTCCAAAAGTTCTATACTTTAAATACTTCAAATTAATGCCAATGAATTTTTAAATGACAAATTCTGCTATCTACGTTAGCAACGCACAAAATTTATTGACAGGAAATTAATTATTTACAATAAACTATAAAATTTTTCAAGATGTTTAAAAATATGAATTAAGATATATTTTTGTAAATAAATTTGAAAACAATTATAATATTGAATTAGTTTTTAACTGATAAAAAATTAAAAAGTACTTCAAAGTTCTTGATCGATTCCAGGTGTTTTTTTTTTAGTTTAATATATTATTATCTACACAGTTGAAGAATAAGACATTGAATTTTTTTTATATTTGTCATTCCCAATTTCAAATAGATAATCATTGAATTTAGGATTATTTTATCATCATTAAAATCTGATTAGATTTTGCCAATTGATTATTGTCAGATAAAAAAGAATTTTAAATTATATAAAATATTAAGAGAAAAAGATGATAAAAATAAAGAAAAACTTAAAAACTATTTTATGAGGGAGACATATACACTTTTATAGTGTTGACAATAAAATATCTACAAGGACTAAAATAAAAGACAATAAAGTATATAACTAGAATACATCATGAAAAACTAAAAAAGTCACTTAAACAAGGCCACTGAAATATTAAAAATATTAAAATATTAATAGGTTTTATATTTTCTATATTTGTATTTTTTTTGTAGAGAAACCCTTTAGCAGAATCAATTCAAGAAAACCCTTGTGAAAGTTCGAAGCAATAAGTCCAATTTAGAATTTTCAATAAATTGCTTAGAGTCTGGAATATTTATATATGAATGTTAGAATAACCATTTCTTTTTCATATATTCAATCCAATCTTTGAAAAAATATTACACAATTTGACCTAAATAATTAAAAAAATGAGAATTAAATATAATATTTTTGCTAGAAATTGGAGAAATTAACAATTATTTATTTAAATTTATATATCATGATACTATAAGGCTTATGCTGTTGAAAATTTTAATTAGAATTAAATTCATTTAAAAACAATGCAAAAAGGTCTACCAAGAATAATGGTATGTTCTTGAAACGTGAAATATTATCAAGGTGCTTAAATTGACCAATGAAAATGACCATTTAAAATTATGCAATTTAGTAGATTTTTGAAAATGTTGGCAAAATAAAAAAAATTAAAGTTTCAATTTAGAATTTTCTATAAATTGCAGAAGATTATATTCATATATAAATATTAGAAAAACCATTTCTTTTTTCATATATTTAATCCAATCTCATAAAAAGTAATTCAAAATTAAAAAAAGTAATATTGGATAATTTTTTTTTTGAAAAAGTACAGTTTTCAACAATTTTAAAATAAATATTCATAATACTTTACAATCAATAATACAAAAAAGCAAGGCTTTCATGCTACAAACACGATAAAAAATTAATTTTCCAAAGAGGTAGAGAATTGTTAAACTGAAATATTTATTTTGCAAAATTATTCAGAAAATGATTTTTTATTCTATCTGCAATTGAGTCAAAATAGGATCATTTTTCTTGCTATGGTCTCTTAAAAACTACAGAATTAATTTTGACTAAGTTATTGATTAGATCTGACCAAATGATTATTATCAGAAAAAATATTTTAAACTTATTTGCTAGAAATTAGAGAAGAATAAATAATTAAGAATATAAAAAAATAATTATTTTACAATATATAATTCAAGAAAAAAAAACTATAGAATGACTAAACAATCATTATTAAATTTTTTATATTATTATTAAATTTATTTATTATTTACTTTTTTATATCATATTTCTAATCTAATATTATAAGAAAATTGTTTAAAACTTATTTGCTAGAAATTGGAGAGGAAAAAGTAATTAAAATAAAAAAACATTAAAAGAAAGAGATTTTAGGTATTTGTAAAGACATTTTTGAATTTCCAAAAGTTCTATACCCTAAATATTTCAAATTAAGTAGTAAGTAAGTAACACACAAAATTTACTGATAGGAAATTAATTATTTAAAGTAAACCATAAAATTAAAAAAAAATATATTTAAAAATAGGAAATAAGATATATTTTTGTAAATAAATTTCAGATAACAAATAATTATAATATTGAATAGTTATTAGTTTTTAACTAATAAAAAATTAAAAAGTACTTCAAAGTTTTTGATCGATTCCGGGTGTTATTTTTTTTTTAGCTTATTATTTTATTATTTGCACAGCTGAAGAATAAGACATTGACTTTTCTTATATTTGTTATTCTCAATTTCAAGTAGAAAATTGAATTTAGGATTGTTTTATCATTATTAAAATCTGATTCAATTTTGCCAAACAGGATTATTAAAAGGATTATTAAATTACATAAAATATATAATAAAAGAAAAGGGATTGTAAAACTGGTAAAAATAAAGAACAAATTTAAAACTTTGCTGTCATAATTAGTGTTAACAATAAAACATTTACAAAGTCTAAGATGGAAGCTAATAAGAATACAACAATATTTTAATATTTCATTATCTGCTCAAATTTGTGTTTGTATTTGTATTTTTATTATTTCTTTTCTTATTTAATCATCTAAAATTGAGACATCAATTCAAGAAAATTCAATAACTATTAGTAAATCAAAAGTTTTTTCATAGTTTTTTTTGCTTGCTTTGCAGTGGTTGATTTGTAGATTTTTGAGAATATTATCAAAATAATTTATGACAATTACTTTAAGTGTCTCAGGTATTAAGTTGTTGATAAATTCCTGCGGCTATCTTTTTTTAATTTAGTATTTTATTTTCTGCTCAAAAATTAATTAATATGTTATTATTGTATATATCCATTAATGTTTTATGAAATCATCTGAGACATCAATTAAAAAAAATCAAAAGTTTGTGTCCATAATTTTTTTGCTTAATTTTTAATGGTTATAATTTTTTAAATGTTGACAAAAAAATCTGTGAAGGTTGAAAAAATACCTGAGGTATATTCCAATGTTTTTCAGCCCTGGGGAACTTATGGTTCATGTTGATGTAAATTTTATTTAGAATCAAGTTCAATTAACAATCTCAAACGAAAATTGAATCAAATACAATGCTGAGAGTCTGGAATATAATATAATTAAATAAGCGTTACTGTAATTTTCAAGATTAATATGAAAAAATGGTGAGGGGACACCTAGAGGACATTTTTGTGTTTTTAATTTAAAATATTTCAATTTAAGAATGAATTAAAATTTTAATGACGTTCTAATGTTGAAGAATGAAGAATTTCAAGCAAGATATAAGGTTCATGCTGCTGTATATTTTAATTAAATTCAATTAACATTCTTAAACTGCAAATACAATAAAAAAGGACCACCAAGAGGTTTTCAGGTACCCCATGGGACATGGAATATTCACCAGATCCTCTCGACTACTTGGAGGTCCTTTTTTTTTGTTGTATTTAAATCTATTTCAATTAAAGAATGCTAATTAAATATTTAATTAAAAAAATCTCATTTAAATAAAATTAACCCAAAATCCAAAAAGGTACTTTTTGCATTATTTGTTATGGCTCTTTGTGAATTTGGTAATTTAATAGCGATGAGAAGTCGTGCAGTGACCCACATCACATTATTAAACAAACAGAATTATTTGAATACGTTATATCACTGGGTAGCCTCACCCCAAAGCAAAACTCCATTCTATGTACAAAAAAATAAGGACGAAACCATTGCGGTACCTCGCAGGCGTCCAAGCGCAGCCAGTGGCGCACGTGCGCCAGCCTGAAAGACGTTAACTATATAATCGAAAGACTGATGTAGCGTTTGGA
>JAUIMW010001423.1:0-12636 GCA_033557785.1 Enochrus cinctus
AGGCAGAAATCCAACAATCTCTTTCCGTTATCATTTCTACAATTTTCTCCGAATTTTCCTATTGTCCTCTGGTATGCGCCATCCTGTTTGCCCACCCTGCTATTAAAATCCCCCAGTAAGATTTTGCTCCCCTTTGTAGTATCTGTCACTGCCCTCTCATCTTCGTTTGGCGCATAGTCCACCACTATTGCTCCGTTGTGTTTTGTGTTGCAACTTATTTCCACCGTCAGTATTCTTTCCGTCCATGCCCTGCTGCCTGTTATCGTTTCTTCCCATCTCTTGTGCATCAAACAGTCCACTCCCGCTGCCGCTCTTGCATTTTCATTCACACCGCTATACACCAGCGTATGTCCCCTGCTCGTCCTCACTTCCCCTTTGCCTTTTTCTTGGTTTCCGTTAGTGCTAAAAAACTCAATCCAGTATCTTCAAACTCCTTTCCTTCACCCACACCCACCACCACCTCGCCAAACCCTTCACCCATAACCCACTCTCCAACCTCAATCCCATCACCCTCAATTAGTTTTTTTGGATTCCCTTTTCCAGTAACTCCTTAGCCTTATTCCATCTTCATTCTTCTCCATCAATAGAGACCCTCTTATAGCCAACTCTAACTAGCTTTCCTTTTTGCTTCTCTTCCTGGGCGAATTTACTTATTGCTCTTCTCACCTCTCGCTCCTTGTATGTTAGGTCGTGATCTATGAATACTTTTTGTGCAGAGTTCCGAAGTCTGTTCTATTTGTATGTATATACCCAGCTCATTATTCAAGAAGTTGTTTACTTCAAATTTACTTTTTTCAGCCTCTCTGTTTTTTACATCTAACCCAACCAATACTACATTGTTTGCCCTTTTTGTCTTGTCCAATACTTCGAGTGTCTCTCTCTCATTCTCTCATTCATTGCATTGTTCTCTTTCTTTATTATATCTACTTCCTTCTTAAGTTATATGTTCTCATCCCTCAATTTTTGGACCTCTTCTCTATATAATTTTTGTTCTTCACTCATCTCGCGTATTTCGCGGATTATTATATCTATTGATCTGCTTTATCGGGCATCTTTTGCTTTTTGTATTCTGGCGATTCGACGCTTCCTCCCTTTTCTACTTATTTTTCGTTGTTATCCTTTCATTCGATACACTTTCACTTTTTAGTATCGTTCTACACTTTTTTTCGGCTCGTCTGTCGTACAGATGCCTACTTAATAGTAAAGAGGGTTGTAAAATTTAAAATGCTTGTACGAGGGCAGTCCGATAAATACTATATCGGAATATTGGTCCGATTCGACGCCGAACTGCAGAAAAACGGCCCCATTCGGCAAAGAAAAAAGTACATTTCCACCATGGCAACGCACCGGCTCACACCTCCGCCTTCGCCAAATTGGTCGAATTGTACTACGAACTGCTGCCCCATCTACAGTATTCTCCAGATTTGGCCCTGTGCGACTTCTTTTTGTTTCCAAACCTAAAAAAGTCACTCGTCTGGCAGAATATTGAGTCGATTGATGAGATCATCGTCGTCACAGAGGCCTACCTTGCAGACCTCGAGAAAACATATTGATCGCTGAATCAAGTATAACGAGCTAAAAGACTAAATTAAGAAATAAAACGCCACTTTTCCAAAATTTTCGCTTTTCTTTTGTATGCTAAGTACTTATCGGATCTTCCTCGTATAACACGAGTTATACTCAGAGGGTTTTAATAGGTTTTTGTTGTCAATTTTTAATTTTTTTTATTTTCAATATTTGACTTATAAAATATGAGCTCAACTTGTTTATTTTGTGAAAAAATACGCGTGGATGGAGTTTGCCGCAATATAAAAGACTATATATATAAACAATTAGTTTGGGCGCAGGGCTGAAAAGAACACATATGAATTTACTTATGAACTGATGCAGTAAACAATAATTTAAATAACAAACTTAAAACTCTAGCGGCATTCTTGGACTTGATATGGTGTCACACACACTTAATTAATAAATGAAGGGCTAACTGTTAAGCAGGGATCGCTCAGGCAGTCGACACTGTTTTATTTTTTCGAGGCGAGCGAGCAGAAAGGAGCTTAAACACAATAAATAAATGGCTTAAAGACAACTCTCTAAATTTTAAAAAGACAAAACTGAGTTTTCTCTTGCCCCCGAGCGAAAATCAAATATTGTAATATTATATGGGGTAGTATATATTAAGTTCATTGCCAAGAAACAGATAATAAAAATATGGTATTTAAATTTAAGATGGAAGTTTCAAAATGTGCGATAGATTTTTGGAATAAAAATGACAATTGATTACGCGATAGTAAGTCTGAAAAATTGTAAGTGGAGAGCAATTTTAAAAAATATAGAAGAAAAGAAGCAACATAAAGATATCTTAATTAAATAACAAAAAAAATCAAATAACTTAAGAACGATAAATACAATTCTAAAGGCGTAAACAGTGTAACAATCTGATTCAACAGAGCTTTAAGGTCTCAGAGAAAAGCATGGAATATATTAACTTTTATATGTTACGTGCAAAATTCTTTCGCTAACTGAGTACCTAAAATTATGTAACACAATATCGCAAGCTTTTTATCAAATATGAATTTCTTGAAGCATAAATTTATTCCTGCCAAACAAGATGTGATATGAATGCAAATATATGAAAATTCCTTTGCTTAGTTTAATATACAAAGGAATCTAACATAACGTAGTAGCATTAATAAACCGTGACAACTCCCAAAAACTTCTATTTATATACCGCTGTTCATATAATTACAGAAGTTGACCTTCTGTAAATGAACACATTAAAATCTCCTTAGAAGAGAGTGGGTTAAATGCTATTATAGCAGACAATTTATATCGCCTTAAAAATCTTTGTGGTCAATGAGATCACACTCACATATTTAATGTTATGGCTAACCCGAGTTTTATAAAATTTAAACGTTGTATATCAAATATTTTAATATCTCTCTCACAAGTTATACAACTCCCACAATAGATTTAATTAAATGCGGAGAAGCCTTACTTCTTATTAGGTAATTTTATAAGGGATTTAATATCTTTAAATAATATAATTAAATAATTTTAAAAAATCAACTCTTAAAAAAGCATAGTCATTTGTTTGCGTATCTACTCGAAGTTTCCTTATTACCATAAATTTGCATTAATAGAAAATTTCCCAATTGCCCAATACTATTTTACGTGTTCGGCATTATTGTATAAAAAGTGAACGTGCATTGTAAATTTTTTAGAATTTGAACCAAGTCTTAAGGTCATCACTCCGCATGTTAGTAGACACTGACCTAGGTACTACAATAAATGTTACGAAAATGAGTTCTTGTTAGCATTTATCTACATATTTATCTTTTGATATTCCAACGTTCGTGCAATCTATATTTAAACCGCCGAAAAAAATAGTATAAACTAGCTATTATGACAAAAGTTGTGTTAGGTAGGCGGCGTAAATGCGTGGGCCTTTACCCAACAACATATTTACTTGATTCGTCTAAGCGTAATAACTTTTTTAGCCCAGTTTCAGCGTTTATTAAAAGTTTATTGTCTCTTTTGTTCCTAGGTATTAAATTTTTACTCTAATTTAAAAATAATTATGCGACCTATTCTGTGACGTTGATTTTTCCGCTAGGTTACGTCTACTAGGTAACCAATGACGTCGCGACCATGAAACATCAAAGCGAATGTTCTGCTAAGTGGATGCACTTGTCGCAGATACGTCTTCATCTTTCACCTGAATGAGATTTAATGAAATTTAATTAAACATAGTTTCGTGGGACCGATAGAAATTTTGATTTCGACCTACATGTGCTCAGTCAAACTGAAATAACATAAATTCAGTAATCGATATCGAAGTAACGCTTGAACAAATACAGAAGCACCAGCGTGTGTACAAGCAAAGTTGAAAAATAAGGCCGGAAACCTCTACGAATGCGTGTTTTGCTTTTTAATTAGTTGCGTAATTCAATTTCATATCGTCGTTTTGTTCCTGTGACCGAGGAAACCAAGAGTAAATGTTTGCGATAGAAAATAAATTTTGTGGGCTTTATTTTTTAATAAAAAAAATTTCATGAACTTATTTAATTAAAAACACGAAAATCATGTAACAGAGTAATACGACTACACAAATTCACAATTTTAGATGTCACGGCTCATGAAAATAAAGTACTCTCTTAATTAGAATTAATTACCCCACAACTGTAAGACTACTAAAAGTAAGTCAAACTAATTTTAAAAGTTCTTCCAAAGCAGATTGGTTAATGTTCATAAATGTTTTTCCCTCTGATGAATTTTCAGTAAATTTGATGGAATGTTTACGGGCTTAAATTTTAGTCAGTATCTAACTAAACATTCATGCATTATGAAATGATTTTGTCATAATGAAATATTTCATCGGTTTAATTTGAAAGCTGATGACAATAAATTACTCCGTTCCGATGTTTCAATATTGAACCATTAAGTGATTAAGATAACGCAGTTTGTGGAACCTAGCTGGCGAAATTAATTTCCGATCGGTACCATTAATACTTCGTAATATAAATTATTGATAATGCATTGTTTAATATTTGACATTTTATGCTAAGTGTTGTATATATTACATTTCCATCAGGGTATATCATATTACTAAGGTAATAAAAAATAAGTTAAGGGATGTTATTTTTTGCAAACTATTGAGAATATAATCTGAAAATAACCCAAGGTCAATGTAGTTAAAAACAGTTTCTCTTGGTCAAAAAAAAATATTTGATTACTATAGCCTACAAATTCGATGAGTCTTATTAGTAGCTGATTAAAAAAGCGAAAAGCATTCTAGCACATAATCTAAATTAAATCATATGGTCTTATAATATTTATATAACCAATTGATTAAATATTTTGCATCTACGGTACTCTCATAAAAATAATAATAAAAAGGATATAATTAACTTCAATTAAATATACTTAAAATTTAAGAAAATTAAAAGTAATTCCTAAGCTTTCAATCTTCTTCAGGGGAAATAAATATTTAAATTTTATAAATCAACAGCTGTGCTATAATAGAGACTTCTGCAAATCCTACATTATTGCAATCTCTTGCAGAATTTTAATTGCACATAAATTATACATTCTTTGTGGTACAAAGAAACATTATTTAAATTCCTTTAAGTAAAGTTGTTTGTTACGTTATCATTATCTGATTATCGAGTCCGTTAGCAATACTTACAGTGCAAGGTGTCAATATTTGGTTAATTCTTTAAATTTAGTAGAACAATGCTTACCGGAGGTTTTTAATGAACATTTGAGTCAAAGTAAAAAGTGATAATTTCCAATTCAGTGATATCATCAACATTACATAAGTATAGAAAGCATGAAACTATTAGAAAGAAACTTTACATGCAGTGCTTGCGTATGTAGTTCATAACTTGTTCACGGAGGTGAGACATCGCATTATCATTGAATTTCTTGTAATACAAGAATGTTAAACAGTCTATGTGAAGCAGAAAAGTGTATAAAATAATAACTTGGAAGACTGCGTCGATAATGAATCACATTCGTTGCTCAAGGTCGCACTTTTAGCAGTTCAAATAGAATTAATATGTACTGACAATAAAACAATATTGAATGGAAAATTAGTAACACAAATGCATAGGCTCCAATCTCAAAACTTGAGACCGTTTAAAAATGTGTACTAATTAACTTTTAGAAAAAAATACAAAACTAGAAAAAGCTATGTTAAAAACTACAATCAGTACATTTAACCAATTAGTTCATGTTAGTGTTGTGTCAACAACAATACAACCTAGAATTCGACAACGGCTTTTGTTTTTTAGATTTGAGTTTCATTATTATTTAATTGAATAATGGAGTTCTCATGTCCCCCTGAATCCAGCGCGCAGAAGAGCGGAAGAGATTTTAATTTTTCACGAAGCTCCTTCTGACCACCTTCTTCCTCCATAATCAGAAGTTTCGTCATGAGCTGCAAAACAGGCTATTTTTTCTGATTGTTTACATTAATAAATGGAAATGACACAAAGCAGTAAATCATCTAAATATTGTTCTAAAATACTTTGAAACGAAAATACTAGATCCTTCAAAATGTTTATTCGAATTATTATTGTTAGGTAATGCAAAACTGCAGTTTCTATTTTAATCCAATTCTCACAAAACTACACCAAACAATTCATTGAAGCAACGTGTTTGCATGACTCAAATCATAACATCGTTCTATCTAAGTCTAAGTAAACATGATCTACGTACTCTGATTCATTATTTTCGAATATAATGTGTCCTTCAGCGGCCTCGTACTCTTTTCCAGCCTTGGCGGTTCCGTCCTCCGTCCAATAAGGAACCAGGACTCTCCCTCGCGCCCCAGAACATCTCTGCACTGTCAACTCGTAAGTACCAACGCTTTCAACTAATTCGTAATCACGTTTAACGAATTTAAAAACACCACCGTGGTCATCGTCCAAAATAACAACAGTTGCAAGAGTCGGTGATCCGAGCGACCCAGGCGGCTGGGTCGCCTTCAAGCGCACATAAAAATGTTCGTCGGCTTCGAAAACGTCATCGTCAATAACTTCAAGCACAAGGCGCTTTTCTTTGTCTCCCGGGCCGAAATGTAACTTTCCTTTAGCTGCAACGTAATCACTTCCGGCGGTGGCCGTTCCATCTTCCGTGCAATACTCGACCGCCAAAGGTCCGTCAAGGTCTCCAGATCGGGCCACCCTCACTTCAAAGCGGCCGCAACTTTCCAACACTGTATAAGTAGGGGGGTCGAAGAAGACGCGACACCCAGAGGGGTTGAAATCAGCGGCGCCAGACTCTCGTTGTAATTCAGCCTTGACCTCGCTCAAGTCGCTTTGTGCTCTCTCTGATATCCTTTTAAGCAGGTCGCCACTACCCATTAATTTCCTTGTTGCTTGGATTCGATAAAAGGCCCTTGATTTAGGGCCACGATTCAACAGCACCTCATGGGCCATCCTTTCGAGCGATTCTAAATCGCAATTGGGATGTTGAGCCCTAAGTTCTTTTAAGGTCGCTATATACTCCTGTTTTATGTCATCGTGGTCTTCGGGACCTACAAGGTCAGAATTTCCCATTTCTAGGGCTTCCGCTTGCACAATAACACCGCGTCTATTCATTCTGTAATCTTTTTTAATGTACTTGTACATACGCCTGTCGGCGGCGTAAGCCGTAAGGACCGTGGTAGGGAAAAACATAAAAGTGAGAAGTCCTTCCCAAACTTCGACTTCTCCAGGTGATATTACAGCCAAGATTAAGTAAAGCCATATATAGGCAAAAACTGACCAGGTAGCTGTCACAAAAAATACTTGTAAATGTTTAATTTTTCTAACTTCCCCTTTGGGGATGACGAGAACACACAAGGCTATAATTACGAATAAGTTGTAAGCTGCCGAACCAACGATGGTTCCTGGACCTAATTCACCAGCTTGAAAATTCTTTGCGTAAATTTCTATAACCGAAAGCAAAATTTCAGGAGCACTGGATCCTAAAGCCATTAGGGTTAAATTTGCAACGGTTTCGTTCCATACTCTTACAACAACTATTTGCCTGTCACCATTCGACTTCCTCACTTGGACTTCTCGTTCTTGAGACGTGATTACTTCGATGGCTGCCATAAAACGATCAGAGACAATAGACACTCCTATGAAGAGATAAACAAGAGCGATGAAGTAAACAAATCCTCGACTTCCTCTTTCCAAGACGGAAACGTCATCCAAAGGCCTCCAACAAGGCAAGATGAGGCCATCCTCGCAGTTGATACTAACGTTATTGGCTTGGGCCATCACGTCGTCGTTCACCGGATCGCGTATTGCGCTCGCGAAGTCCACATGCCACACGGCCACGTCGAGCGTCAGGGAGGAACTGACACGGGCAAACCCCCCAGATGAAGTCGCGCACGCTCGCGGAACCCAGTATCGAGCTCCGGCTATACCCAATATTACATTCCCTTCCGTACGTAAAATTATGCGGGATTATAAAATTCGTTCTATGCCAAAAGTCGCGATGATGCCAGGACGCGTCAGTTGTCCACTACGCGCTCGCACGTGCACGCGACGGTCCAGTAAATGCGTTGTTAACCTACCGTCGGCAAAGGCAGACGTCCTGGTAAACTACATTCATATAAACACACATTCAGGTAGGTAGTAGTGGGTATTAGCGGGAGGCACGCCCACTTTTCAACAGCATACACGCTTCTGCTCTCATCAGTCTCAATCGTGAGCGTGACTCATGACGGACGGCAGGCGGAAGGCTGTTTGGTGTCAGACTGTTACCGCAATAATACACCGAGTGCAGCGCGTATCAAATGGTGTGTGAATGTCTACCTTGAAGAGCTACGTCTCACCAGCTGTTCTCTTGAATAACCATGTCAGTTATATTAATAACTTTGTTACCTATTTCTCTAATACTGGAGTTGAAATGCAATGGTGTGCGTAATATTGATGTTGGGCAATCGTATAAAATGCATTGAGAGGAGGATGTAACGCTTCTTAGTTGCTATTGTCAATTTTACATAAAAATATCCTGTATGTGCGTAAATGGCGGGAGCGCTATTAAACTTTTTACGAAAGGTAACTTTTATTTTGTGGACGAGCTTACAAATATTGATTACCACTTATGAGTCGTTCAAACTACTTGAATCTGGCTATATTATTATACTATAAGAATGCCCTTGTTAAATATTTGGTATGATTACCATAAAATTATTGTGTTTACGAGAATATGCTAGTGGTTTTTTATGATAAATGACAAAACAAAAGATTTTGTTGTCTGAAAAAATGTTTGTTAATAAGTTATTTAACTCTATGTGTTTTTTTTTTGTATTTGTAAATAGAAGGTCCGCTAGGCATTGAAATTATAATTTTTTGCAGATGGTGGTTATTGGCCAACGCAAATAAGTAACTACTGGAATAACTCGAAGATTTGTTTGTTTCGAGTCTAAGTAAAAACCTTTTAAAGACTTTCCCAGAACAGTAATTTTGAGTAAGCGAACAAAAGGAATAAAACGAGCTGATTTATAATCTAAAAAAACTAAAGGTTTGAGGAAATAGAAGAAATATTCTAGTCGATAACTTTTTGGATAAGTATCTTTTTTACTTACTCAATATTCGCAGAGTGAATCGCATATAACGGAGACCAAATCGAAGGTGCATAATTAAAGACGCTATTGATGTAAGCGTAGCATAGAGATTTCAATAAATTTTTTTTATTTTTTTGTCTATAACATCAGAAATAATAAATTTGAAGTCTGTACTGGTTTATATAATAAAAAAAGAAAAAAATTGACCGGACCGCCACTTAGGCAATGCTAGCTTATCAGTGGTTCACTATAAAAATATATTTCACAAGCAGCTTGAATAAGTCTTGTGCGATTAGCATTGACACTCACTACAAGTTTTGTCTCCAAATAGACATTATCAGCCTTGTATACTCAGGATTGCTCAAGAAATGGCAACAACGATGATCATCATTTTCAAATCTAGCTGCTATTTTTTCGTTATCCAATTACAGCTTGAACCTATTATATGAAAAAAAAAGATAATAGGCGGTCACACAAAAGTGAATTTATCACTCTAATGCGCACCGGTGTTGGTACTACAAATCTTGAGTATAAAAAAATTCGTGAAAAAAAAAATTTTTAATATGTAAAAAAATAGTTCTTAGAATAAAACAAAGGTAATTTTTTATGGAAGATAAAAATAAAATAATTTTATTCCAAGTTTAATTATTCTTCAAATTAGGAAGTAGAGGAGTGGCCTTAACAATTGGCCTGATAATTGTACCTGATTTTGTACGTACACCTACGGACAATATCATCTTTACCAGAATAAATCTTTTCAATTTTCCCTAATTTTCATAACATAAAGTCCTCAACAAAAATTTTTGAGCCATTCGTCCATTTGAAGCGCTCTTGCAATGACAGTATTCACTCGTAATGCCACCTTTTCCAAAAATGTTGAACAGAATTCTGTTGAGGAAGATAACAAACAAAGAGGTCTAAAGTTTAGTATAGCTTCAATACGAGTAAATAATGTAGATAACTCGTCAAACGTGACAACAATTCTTATTATATAAAATTTGCAAGACTTAACTGCTTCGCAGAGGCCACCAAATTGTGGGGTGGAAGGAGGGTTGGAAGATCATACATTTTATTGGCGTGATAGATGACTTTTAAAGAAGTCCAGAACAAAGTTCCGCAATCTAAAAAAATCTGCAAAGATAGACCACGACGAGCGAAGAATCTATTTAAAGTAGCTAGAAAAGCCCGCTACTGCTTAGAGATGAACAGTCTTTGTAGTCATATAAACACAAATAAGCCTTGAAAATTTTTTCTAAGACTCTGTTTTATAAGAATATGACCGAAATCATACTCTTTTACGTTCGCCTTTACAATTTTAGTGATTCTTATTGTGAATGGTTGTTTGGTGTTCACATCAGCGAAATTTATTACGAAACCTAAAGTTTAAGGGTAAACACTTGTTTTAAGTAAACAACGTGTAAGACGGCGGTTATTAATGAAAAGGCAAGACATTTCTTAGTTTGTTATCCATTGTCCAAACAAAATAATATTAAAAATATACAATTGTAAAAATATAAAAAAGTTAAAAAATTCAAAACTCAGGAGATAATAAATATTTTTTAATATTTTATATTTAATTCTTATTTAATTATAAAATAATTTCTGAAATAACTTTACTTGTAAATTACAGAATAATAATGTAACAATCGATTTCCGACCGAAAATCGAAAAAAAGAACGCAATAGAAACGAATCGAAAATCTAGAAATTCTAGATTGCGAATTTATGAAAACTTGGACCAACTATATAGAGCGAGGCGGCAATTAGCCAAAGCGATCTCGGAGAGCGATAAAAGAAGCCACCAGTGGCGCGCCCTATAAATATTTACCGGACATGTTAATTATAAATAGTAAATAATTTCATTTAGTTAATTAATTGTAAATAATTAGTGTAAATAGTTTTAAATATAAATTTTAAACAAATAAACTCTTTTATTAACACCACGAACGTAACATTTGGTGTCAGGTGTGGGGTAAAATAATTCGTATCGTGTAGCTAGTGTAAAAAGGCTCTACCAAAGAAAGAAAAACAAGAAATTCCGCGTACAGTAGAAAATGCAGCAATGGCGGAACAGAAAGCCGCGCAGAAAGTTCTAGAAAATAAAATGGAAGAACAGAAGAAAGTTCTAGAAGATAAAATGGAAGAACACAAGGCGGCGCAGAAACTTATAGAAAATAAAATCGACGGCTAGCAGAAAATTCTAGAAGACAAAATCGACGGGCAACAGAAGCTCCTAGAAGATAAAATCAACAGCCAACGGAAGCTTCTAGAAGAAGCAATGACAAAACAAGAAAAGTTTCTAGAAAATAAAATCGGTGTTCTAGAAGAGAGAATAGAAGATCAACAGAACTTTCTAGAACAGGCAATTGGTGACCGAAACTTCTAGAGCAAACAATTGGAGAGCAGTAACAGTTTCTCAAAGAAAAACTGGACCAACAGGAACATTATCTGGTGAGGAGAGTGGACGGCAAGTTCGCCGAAATGGATGCAGCTTTTCGCAGCTTCAAATTTCTGGTCTGCAATCGGGCATCGCAGTGGGCTCCGGCGCACAGAAAGTAAAGGTTCCGAAATTTGATGGCACTATCCACTGGACCATCTACAAGAAGGTCTTCGAGCAAGTTGCGGAACACAACGACTGGACTATGCAATATAAATTTACTAACTTAATGGTGGCTCTGCAAGGTGAAGCCATGGGTATTGTGCAAACGCTAAATTCCGCAAGTTACAAAGACCTGGTGCGTGCCATAAATGCTCGATATGGAAATGAGCATTTAAAGCCTTTTTACATCACACAATTCCAGAACCTAAAGAAGAGGTGCAAGGAGACCATTCAAAAGAAGTTGAGAGGGCAGGTAAACTGGCCCACGGAGATCTGCCTGAGGTTGCCTTGAATAGGATGCTTCTTCAAGTGTTTGTGTCAGGCTTAGACGACTCGAACATGGCACTTGCGGGGATGACGGCGAGTAAGAAGAACTATTGGGAAGCTGTTGGAGTTGCCCTGAACCACGAGGCGGCCCAAAAGTCTTTTCGTCCTCTTCATAAAAAAAGGGAGCTAACCGCAGAAGAAGCCGAAGGTACCATCCAAGAAATCTGCTCGGAACCAACCATCTGCTTCTTTTGCAAAAAGGAAGGGCACATCAGAGCTCGTTGTCGATGAAGGAAGAAGGACCATTGCAACGAGAAGAACACAACCAAGAAGACTGAACATCGTCGTGGTGCCGCTCATTGGAATGCTGATGTTCTTTCGAGAAGATCATGTCCTGTTGACTGTAAGCACTGTCAAAGGGTCGAGGAGAAAGAAGTCTTGCAGCTGGCATAAGTGGAACTGAGGCCGACCATAGTGGATATGGAGGGTTTTGGCAAAGACCAGAGGAATGATCGTGAGATTGGACCCATTTACGAATGGAAACTTGATAGGAGGCGACCCGAATGGGCTGAAATATCTGATATTCCCAGGAGTGTCAAGAACTATTGGGCGCAATGGGACTCCCTGGTAGTAGAAGATGGGCTTTTGAAGAGGAACTTCGAGAGCCAGGACGGAAGTGACGTGACCAAACAGTTGGTGGTTCCCAA
>JAUIMW010001424.1:0-12636 GCA_033557785.1 Enochrus cinctus
TTGTCAAAAACTAGGTTCTTATTATTGTTTAGAACACACAAAAAATAAGTGTTATCAAGATTTTTCAAGACGATTATGAGTACAGAAATAGCAATGTAACTGGAGGACATTCCATGTCCCATAGGATCCCTATTCCTTTTAACTTTATTCCAATCTAGAAATACGTAATCATTTTTAACAATAAGAGAACTCGCATATCTACATATTTCTCATTAACAATAATCTGTGTGCAAGTGAAGTTCAACAAGAACACTGATTGCAGAGTATAAAAAAAGAAGCAACAGGGAGTTTGGGGAACATGGAATGTTCTTCAGGTACTCTGCTATCTATGTACTCCTAAGCATCTCCTCCAGGTATTGAGTAAATTATACTCTTATTATCGTTTAAAGAATACTACTATGTATGTACTCTTAATAGCATTGAAAAATCTTGATAACACTCTCTTAGTTTAACTAATCTTTGAAAATTATCTATCCTCCATAAACAAATAGAAGAGTATCTGAAAAAAACATGATTAGAAGTACATAGACCAGAGGGAGTACTAGAGGACATAGAATGGTATACAGCTATCTATGTACTCTTAAACATGTCTTCCAAGTACTGAATAAACTATGTATAGATAATACTTAGAAGTACATAGATAGCAGTGTACCTGGAGGACATTTCATATTTCCTAACTACTTTTATTGACAAAAATTAAGTGTTAGAGAGTAAAAATATATTAAAAAATAGATTCTGGGAGACATTTTTTACTCTATTCAAATGTAGAGATGCTTACTGATTTTTAACAATAAGAGAAAGACCACCAGGGAGTCTGGTGAACATGGAATATCCTCCAGGTACTCTATTATTGATCTTTCTCATCTACTCTCTCCCTCTCTTGTAAAAGTATGTATGTCTTTATGTATGTAAAATGTATTTGTTATCCACATATTATTCATGATGCAGAAGTCAATCATTCTTGTTAACTGTCTCCAAAAAAACTCCTTGCTACTTAATGGTTAGATAAATTAAGAAAAATTAATAGTTTTATTAAAATTTTAAAATACGATTGGGAGTATATATAATATGTAACAGTGCACCTGGAGAATATTCCATGTTTCCCGAACCTCCTGGTGTCCTATTATATTTTTCACTCAATAACAACATATTTTCTTATCAATAAAAATAGTTGGGAAACATGGAATGTCCTTCAAATGTACTTTTACTGCAATAAAAAATGTACCACATGAGTAAAATAAGGTTTTATTATTATTTATAGCGCACAGATAGTTTTTATTCGTTACCGAAACTAAGAGAAATTAAGAGCGTTATCAAAATTTTTTAATACAATTAGGAGTACATAAGTAGTAGTATACTTGAATAACATTTCCCCTGGTGTCCTTTTATATTTTTTATTCTTTAACTCTTTTAAACATGGAATGTCCTCCAGGTACACTGCTATCTATGTATTCCTAATTGTACCATTTCATGTCCTTCAAGACCTCCTAGTGATCGTTTTTTACTCTATTCCAATCTAGAGATGCTTACTGATTAACAATAATGATTGTATTTTCAATTAATATTTGAAATATTGATAATACTATCACCTAATCTAAATCAATTAATCATTTTTTGAGGAATATTGGCTAATAATTGATATTTAGTCAATATTTTGTAAGCAAAGAACATGTCATGCATTTATTTTATTCCAATATAGGGAATAAGGATCGAAGATTTTCTAATTGGCATTTAAACATTTTTCATTTAAATTTTACCAATCAAAATAAAGAACGTGGGATACCTGCGGGACATTCTATTTATGTACTCCTAATTGTGTTGAAAAATCTTAATATAATTTCTCTTAATTTAAATAACCAATAATAGCATAGTTTACTAAGTATTTAGAAGTCATATTTAGAAGTACATAGATAATAGTGTACCTGGAGGGCATTCCATGTCCCCCAGACCCCTTGGTGTTTGTTAAAAACGTAAAAAAAATGTAAAAGAAGAAAATCATGGAATGTCCTCCAGGTACAATGTTATTGTTGACAGTATTAAAAAATCTTTAAAAAACTCTTAATTTCTTTTAATTCAACTAATCAATAAGAAGTATCTATATATTCTAAAAAATCATAAGAGCATAGTTTACTTCAATGTCCTGATAGTCTTTTCTTTATTGATAAAAAATAGTCAGTATCCCTACATTGGAATAAAATAAAAAAACAAACATAAAAAAGAACCAGATACTTAATGATTTCTCAATTGTTCTTAGTTTAACTACTCAATAAGATCCACTATCCACCCTGAACAATAAGAAACGTATAGTTTATTCAGTGTCTGGAGAACATAGATAGTAGACATTCCGTCTCCCAAACTCTTTGGCATATTGTTTAAGTTGTTTTTTACTCTATTCCGATCTGGAAATACTAATTTTTAACAATAAAAAAAAGACCACCAGAAAGTTTGGATTGTCCTCCAGATATATTGTTCTATTTTTTATTCGTAAATTAAACCGAGAGAAATTAAAAATGTTACCAAGGACTGTGTGTACATAGATAGCAGTGCACTTAAAGGACATTACATGCCTCTCAGGCCCTATGATCTCCTTCTTTTATATTCATTTATATTCTTTGGCAATTCAGGGATACTTTCTGATTTTTAACAATAAAAGAAATATCACCAGAGGGGTTGGAGAACATGGAATGTCCTCCAGGTGCACTCCTATCTTTATACTCCTAATCGTATTGAAAAAACTTGATAACCCTCTTAAATTCTCTCTGTTCAATTAATTAATAAGAAGTATATATCTAACCTGTAAGCACATAACAAAAAATACCTACAAAAATACAAAATTATTTAAATTAGAACCTTAACTTTGACAAACAATAAGAAGAATAAGGACATTTAACTTCTCCCAGAGTCATTGGTGGTATTTCTTTTATGTTATATTTTATCCTATTCCAATCTGGAAATATTTACTGGTTTTTTACAATAAAAGAAGAACACCAAGTGATCTGGGGATATGGAATGTCCTCCAGGTACACTGCCATCTATGTGTGTTGTCTATTCCAATCTTGAGATGCTTACTGATTTTTAACAATAAAAGAAGGACCACCAGGGGGTCTGCGGGACATGGAATGTATATATGTACTCCTAATAATATTCTTCAGGTCTTGGTAAATTAAATTAAGAAAAATTAAGGATTGTGAACACAATTTGGAGTATATAGTGTAATTAGAGAACATTCCATGTCCTACAAACCCCTGATAGATCCTCTTTTACTGCCAAAAAATCGTGAAAATAAATCTCTTAACTTCTGATCGTGTTAAGAAATCTTGTTAAAATTCTTAATTTCTGTTAATTTAACTAACCAATAAGAAGTATCTATGTATTCTAAAAAATGATAGCATAGGCATTTAATTCCTTCTTTGTAATCCTTATTTTATTGTTAAAAATTAGTAAGTATAAGTTAATATTTATGAATTATATTGTATGCCAATAAAGAATACCAATATCAATACTACTAAAGAGTAAAAAAGAATATAAAAGAAGGATACCAGAGCTCTGGGAGACATAAAATATTCTTCAAGTGTGTTACTATTAATGTACTTTCAATCATGTTAAAAAGTTTAGTGACATTCATTTCTATATTTCTTTCATATTGTTTTTTTTTCTCTCTTAATTTCTCTTAGTTTAACTTATCAATAAAAAGTGTATTCTAAACAATTATACGAGTATAGTTTACTCAGTACAGACATGTTTAGGAATACATAAATAACAGTGTTCCTGGAGGACATTCCATGTCTCCCAAATCCCGTGGTGATTCTTTTTTTATTATTAAAAATCAAGTATCTATTAGAAGTATGTACCTGAAGGTACCAGTGTATACAAATACAAATATATACAGGCTTTCCTTCAATAATCGAACGAGTAATTTTAAAATGAAGGTATCCATTCTGTCCACTCTGGTTATCACAATTGGATACTTACTGATTTTTAACAATGAAAAAGAACCACCAAAAGGTCTGAGGGACATGAAATGTCCTTCAGGTACACTGCTATCTATGTAATTCTAATCATACTCTCTAAGTATGATAACTATTTTTTAGAGCACATGGATACTTTTTATAAAACTAAAATCACCAGGGAATTATTTGGTATAACTAACTAATAAAAAGTATCTATGCAAAATAATAAGAATATAGTTTTGTCACTATTTGTAAGACATTCCATGTCTCCCAGACTTCTTGGTGATCTTTCATTGATAAACAGTATCCCCTGAAGGACATATTTAAGAATACATAGATAGCAGTGTACCTGGAAGACATTCCATGTCCCCCAGACCTCCTGGTGGTCCTTCTTCAATTATTAAAACTCAGTAAATAACCTTAGGTTGGAACAGAGTATAAAAGGACCATCAGGGGGACATGGAATGTCCTCCAGGTGCACTGCTATCTATGAACTCCTAATTGTGTTTATAGTACTTGATGAAACTCTTCATTTCTCTCAGTTTATTTAACTAATGAAAAGTATTTATTTATTCTAAATAGTAATAAGAGTATAATTTATTCAGTACCTGGAAGACATGTTCAGGATTATATAAAAAGCAGTATACCTGGAGGACATTCCATGTAACCCCAAACCCCTTGGTGGTCCCCCTTTTATTGTTAAAAATCAGAAAGTATCCCTAGATTGGAACAGAATAAAAAAACAACGTAAAATATCACTAGGGGGTCTGGGGGATTTGGAGTACAGTGCTTTCTATGTACTCCAAATTGTGTATATAATCCTTGATAAAATTTTTATTTTTTCTTTGTTTAAGTAACCAATAAAAATTATCCATGTACTCTAAATAATAATAAGTATCTGGAGGACATTCCATATCCCCAGACCCCCTGGTAATTCTTTTTTACGTTGTTTTTGTATATGCAATGAAAATTTTTAAATTGCAACAGAATTAAATACAACGTAAAAAGGATAGCCTGAGAAACATGAAATGTTTTTCATTACTGTTTAGAAGTCATGGTCACTTCTTATTGGTTAGTTAAACTAAGAGAAATTATGAGTGTTACCAATTTTGGACAAAATTAGGACTACATAGGTAACAATGTACCTGAAGGACATTTCATGTACCTAAAATTCTCTGGTTCTCCTTACATTTACTTTTATTGTAGTATGTTCTTTCTAAGAACACTATAATGGCAAAATAAATTTTAAAATGAACAAAGTTGGAAATGGAATAAAGTAAAATAACATAAAAAGGAAAAGGATATGTAACGTGTCCTTCAAGTACTCGACCTATTCCATATTCTCAGACTCCTATTTATGTGTTTTTTAAATATATTAAAATTGAAGACTGTTTATTAAATTTTTAAAGATTATTACATATTATTGTTATATCCAGGTATTTTATTCCAATTCAAACATTTTTGATTTGTAACAGCTCTCTCAGAATACTTGATCCTAGATTGTTGTAAAAAATACGAAGTATTTATGTATTCTAAACAATAACAAGAAAAAAAAGAAAACTCTTAATTTCTCTTAGTTTAACCAATACAAGTATTTTTACACTCAAAACAATAATAAGAGCATAGATAGCAATATATCTGGAGGACATTCCATGTCCCCCAGACATGTATGAATTTTCGAGCTTGTGCGATAGTAAAGTTAAAAAACGTGAAAGGCGTAGAAAAGATAAAAAAGAAACAGAAAAATCCCTGACGAAAATTACGTAAAATAGAAATTAAAATACGAAAAGTGGTTTTGTGTCTGAGCTGAGAGAGGGAGATAGGGACTTAAAAAAGCGCTTGAAAGACGACAAGTAAGCGCAAGGATGGAGGAATTAAAGAGAATGATAGAAGAGTTGATAACACAAATGGAAAGAAATAAGGAAGAACTGAAGGGATAATTGAGGGCTGAGAGAGGAAATGAACAGAAAAGAACTAGAATGGGAAAAAGAAAGGAATCCGCTAATGGAAAGAGTGGAAAGGCTAGAATATAAAATGGAGGAGAAGGAGAGACAAAATGGAAGAAATAATGTCGTTGAGAGACTGTTGGAGACAAAATTGCGGCGGGAAACATCATAAAAACCATAAATTAAAAAAAATAAAGTAAAGGAGAACGAAATGATAATTCTGGAGATAAGAAGCTGGGAAGAAAAGAAGCGAATCATGGTAGCTAAATCAAAACTGAAGGGAACAAGAATATTTTTGGACAACGAGCAGGCCAGGGAAGAGAGTAGAATCTGAAAAGAAATTCGAGAGAGGGCAAGGGAAATGAGGGCAGAAGGAAGGAGGACTAAGGTAGGATACCAAAAGTTAATAACGGAATATATGTGGAATAAGAAAGAGAATGAACTCGTCCGCAAAGCCAGAAACGAAGTGCAAAAAGAATAAAAAAACTCACAAAAGTGAAATTACTGAGAAGATAGAATGAAGATGGCGGCTGATATACTGGCTACAACAGAAACAAAAAAAAAAGAAATAGTGGAATAATTAAAACAAACGCTGGACATATACTGATATAGGAATGGAAATGATGGAATTGAGGGTGTGGTCTGAGAGGATGATCCTGAGTGATACATAGAGAGAACAATCAAAAGTATTATAACTGTATACGGACCTAACGAGGACGATACAGCGGAAAACAAGGACCTCTTCTAGATACAGTTAACGGAAGCAATAGAAGAGTCGAAGGGAAACATCTATCTTGCGGGAGATAAATATATGCAGGCTGTAATTCAATAACCGAAAGAATAGATTTTAAAATGAGGGTGGTATTAAGTAGTCCACTCTGGTTATCATAATTCGTTAAAAATTAATTAATATCTACAATAACATCTTTATATCTGAATACAGTTTATTTTATTTATTTATTTATTTTTTTACTTTTTAAATACTACAGATTTTTGCCCTTCAGGTTGGCTAGTATCTATGTAATTCTAATCACACTCTCTAAGTTCTGAGTAAATTATGCTCTTATAATTTTTAAAGCACATAGATATTAAACCACCTGGAAATTCTTTGGTATAACTAACTAATAAAAAGTATCTATGCAAAATAATAAGAATATAGTTTTATCACCATCTGTAGGACATTCCATGTCTCCCAGTCTTCTTGGTGGTCTTTTTTTCATTGACAAGTAGTAAGTATCCCCAAATTGAAACAGAGTAAAAAACAATTTAAAACAAGAAACTGAGTATAAAAGGACCATCAGAGGGGACATGGAATGTCCTCCAGGTGCACTGCTATCTATGTACTGTTAATTGTGTTTATAGTACTTGATGAAACTCTTAATTTCTCTCAGTTTAACAACCCAATGAAAAGTATTTATGTATTCTAAACAATTATAAGAGTATATATATATATAGTTATATATAGATATAGTTATTCAGTACCCGAAGGACATGTTTAGAAGTACATAGAAAGCAGTATACATGGAGGACATTCCATGTCCCCCAGACCCCCTGGTGGTCCTTCTTTGTTAAAACTCGGTAAATATCCTTGAATTGGAAAAAGTAAAAAAAGGACCACCAGGGGATCTGGGGGACGTGGAATGTCCTCTAGGTACACTGCTATCTATATACCCCAATCACACTGCTCTCTATGTACTCCTAATTGTGTTTATAATTCTTGATAAAACTCTTAATTTCTCTTAGTTTAATTAACCAATAAATAGTATTTATGTACTCTAAATAATAATAAGAGCTTAGTTTACTCAATACGTGAAGGGCATGTTAAGAAGTTAAGAAGGAGCACCAGGGGGTCCTCCAGGTATTAAGTAAACTATACTCTAATTATTGTTTGGTATACAGAAATACTTTTTATTGGTTAAATAAACTAAAAAAAAAGTGTTTTATCAAGAATTATAAACACAGTTAGAAGTATATAGATATCAGTGACCTTAGGGGACATTTCATGTTCCCCAAGCCCTTTAGTGATTCTTTTTTTACCTTGTTTTTTACTCTGTTTCAATCTGGGAGTACTTACTAATTTTTAACAATAAAATAATGACCACCAGGAGATCTGGGGGACATGGGGAAGACGTTCCATGTTTCACAGGCACATTGCTTTCTATATACTCCTAAGCAAGTTCTCCAGGTACTGAGTAAACTATGCTCTTTTTATTAAAAAATATAGAGCATAGTTACCTGAAGAATATTATTAGTAATACATGGAAAGCAGTCCTCCAAACTCCCGACTGGGGGCAGTAGTGAATATGCATAAATAATAATAAAAGCATAATTTATTCAGTACCTAGTAATGATAAGAGGTACGTAGATATGTCGTTTTTTACTCTATTCCACTTTATTATATTGTTATTATTATAATAATGTGCGATTATTATCGGCTAGAGTATATATATCTACTTCTTATTGGCAATATAGCATTGTATCTGGAAGTAGCCTTATATTGGAATAAATTAAAAACAATATAAAAAAGAACCACCAGGGGGACATGGAATGTCTTCCAGGTATACTGCTATCTATGTATTCTTTATTATGTTTATAACCTTTGATAAAATTCTTAATTTCTCATAGTTTAACTAACCAATCTATGTACTCTAAACAATAATAAGGATATAGTTTACTCAATACCTAGAGGACATTCCATGTCTAGTTTAAATAACTAATAAAAATATTTCTGTACTCTAAATAATAATAAGAGTATAGTTTGTCCTAAGGGACATTCCATGTCCTTTAGGCCCCTTGTTATCTATGTACTTCTAATCATGTCTTTCAGGTATTTAGTAAACTCTGTTCTGCTCTTCTCATTGTCTAAGGTGAATAGGTAATTTTTATTTATTAGTTAACTCTGTTCTGCTCTTCTCATTGTCTAAGGTGAATAGGTAATTTTTATATATTTTATATATTTTATATATATATAACTAAGAGAAATTGAGAGTATTATCAAGATTTTTAAACACTATTAGAAATACATAGATAGCAATGTATCTGGAGGATATTTCATTGTTTATGTACCCAGAGTGGTACTTCATTTATTGATAAAAATTAGCATGTATTCCCTTTATTATGTATAAAATGAAAATAAAATTATATTAATATTATCGAACTTTCGCTGGACATGACTAAACTTACTACTTCTCCGATTGCTTGTTAGCGTCTGAGACGTATTTCAAAAAGTCCGCTTATATACAACTGTGAAATCATATCAGCAAAGGGGTGTGAACATAATCTACAAATCAGTTCATATGTTTAAGTCTCTTTTGGTTGTTGTTAGTTCATTGTTTTTTTTTTCAATATTTTTACCTTATATGCAATATAATTATAATAATAATAACATTAATGTCTTTAGTGGTTCCCCAGACCCCTTGGTGGTTCTCTTTTACGTTTTTTTTTATTTTATTTCAATCTGAGGATACATAGTGATTTTTAAAAATAAAAGAAGGGCCATCAGAGAGTATGGGGGACAAGGAATGTCCTCCAGTTTTACTGCTATCTATGTACTCCTAAACATGTCGTCCAGGAATAGAGTAAACTATGTTTTTATTATTGTTTAGAGTACAGAAATACTTTTTGTTGGTTAGTTAAAATAAGAGAAATTAAGAATTTTATCAAGCATTATAAACAAAATTAAGAGTATATAGAAAGCAGTGTACCTGGAGGACATTCCATGTCCCCCAGACCCCCTGGTGGTCCCCCTTTTATTGATAAAAATCAGAAAGTATCCATAGATTGAACAGAATAAAAAAACAAAGTAAAAAAGAAGAGCTACCAGGGGGTCTGGAGGACATGGAATGTCCTCCAGATACACTGCTTTCTATGTACTCCTAAACATGTCTTCCAGGTATCGATTAAATAATTATTTTCTTATTGTTTTGGGTGCATAGATAATTCTTATGAATTAATTAAACTAAGAGGAATTACAACATGAAGGATACCGGGAAGAAGAGAAACAAATCAAATTGACCACAAATTAAGTGAAGAGGAAGGGGGCTAAAAGAATTAAGAATGTAAGAACATATAGAAGAGCTGACAGTAACTCAGACAATTTTTTAATTATAGCGACTATAGGGTTAGAAAAAAAAGAGAGGAGAAAAATGAGAGCTGGGATGTATAGCAGAAGTGGGAGAGACTGGAGGAAACAATGATCAAATCTACTAGAATAAATATTACAAAAAACAGAAGAAAGAAAAGTAAACACTGGATGAATCAGACGTACAGAGAAGAGTTGAGTAGGAAGTCAGAATTATGACAAAGATTCCTACCTGAGATATATTAGAAAAGAGGATGAAGAGTTGATAAGTAATCCACAGGAAATGAAGAAAAATTGGAAATATTATTTCAAGACGTTACTGAATGGAGAGAATTGACGGAGGAGAGAGAAAGTGAGCAGCACGGAAGAAGATAAAGAGCAGCCTGAGGAAGCACTAGAGGAAGAGACTAGGTGGTTGGACAAGAACGAAACAGATCAAATAATATAAAAGATGAAAAACAACAAGAGTCCGGGTGAAAACGGAATAGCAGCTGGAAACCTAAAGTATGGAAGGGACATTGTTATGGAGAAGCTATATGACATTAAAAGGCAGTATGGAATACCGCAAAAATGTCAGAAAAGTGGAAGAGGACAGTAATAGTTCTGATGTACAAAAAAGAGACAGAATGAAATGAAATTATAGAGAGATCGTGATATTGGACGTAACACATACAGTACTAGCGATACTGATCAAGCAAAGGATAGAGAGGTTTATAGAGGCAGTCATGGGAGAGTACCAGGGTGGTTTACGTAGAAATAGATCTACTACAGACCAGATATTCACACTCAAGCAAACTCTAACTACTGTATAAGAGCGACGAAAAGGTTGAATACATCTCAACTGTCACAGAAGAAGAACTTACATGCATGTTAACGTGTAGGGAATAACAAGGCGCCTGGATTGCATGGAATCAGCTATTAAAGCAGCGCCAGCGTTATTCTTAGAGACCTAGCATTCGTGCATCAAAGAAGGGATCTTTCCTAGAAGATGGAAGCAGCAAAGATTAGTACTGCTTCTAAAGGGAAAAAGCCACCGGACGAGCCATCATCTTACCGTCCACTCTGCATGTTAGATACGGCAGGTAAAATATTAGAGCGCATAACTCATTAAAGAGTAGAGGCGGTAGTCGATCCACTCCTGGCAGACAACCAATTTAGTTTTCGAAAAGGAAGCAATTGCCGGAAAGAGATGGAAGGATGGCACAAAAAAGTATTGTTTGGTGGCTGCCCTGGGTATAAAAAATGATTTTAATTCCGCCAATTGGGACTGCATCATGCGTGCTCTCAGAGAGTTGCGAAGCATCTTGAAGAGATTAATCTGGTTTTTGATACCACATTCAGACGGATTAACCTATGGATGGATATGATAAACTTGGAGTTAGCTAAGCATAAAACAGAAGCAGTACTTATTACCAACAGGAAGGTGATAGAAACGATAACACTAGAGTTCGGAGAACAAGAAATCACAACCTTATATTCGATATTTGGGATTTAAGAACGTTAAGCAGCAGGTGGAACACGTCAGTGCCAAAGCATCAGTAGTGAGAACTAGCCTAGCCCGACTGAGGAAGCAGTTTGTGTCATTTCTGGAATTCTCCCACTTGGAATCCTGGCTGAGGAAGGACAGGCTTTGTACCATCGAAGGAGGTTAACTTCACTAAGTCCTGAAGAACTGAGGGGGATGCTGCAGAGAAGGGCAGATGGACATACCGTTTAATACGGGGACTACTACTATTACTATCTTACATAGATGCTGTCAGGATACGGCTGCTTCGAGAGTACCTACACCGCTTTAAGAACGATAATTCCCCGGAGTACCCGTCTTGTCAAGAGATGTTGAAAATGCAGAGCATGTTTTCTTTGTGTGTCCTTGTTTTAGCCCACAGCGCGATGAATTAGAGAAGATTCTCAACAAGAAAATCCAACTAGAGAGTGGGAAAGAAGATCTATATGAATTGTACAACTCGTAGACTGCAATGGTTGGAACATATAGAGAGGTTGCCGGACGGGAGAATGGTGAAGGAGTTGAGTTGGAAGATTCCGGATGGTAGGAGAAGAAGAGGGACACTGAGAATGAGATGGTGGGATGCAGTAAGGTAGGACTTGAAGGAGAAGAGAGGACTGAACTGGAAGGAAGTGGCGAGGAATAGGAGGAGCTGGAAGGCTTTCACTAAGCAATGGGCCTGTCTGATTGAACTACCTTAAACAAAATAAAAAGAGAGTTCATAAAGAGTATTATGTGTCTCCAGACGACAAGAGATTTACAAGAAAGATGAAATAGATCTTTAGTAATCAACTGGTAGTCGCCACCTGGGAAAATCAATCTTCAGAAGTTTCTTCCAGTTCAAAACAACCAAATTTTATAAAGAAGGAATTGAGTCTACTGTCCACAGAACTGTCGACATTAAGAGACAGTAACTAAAACTTTTCGACAAACAGGAAATGATATTCAAATGGAAATATAATCAAGCGCCAGTAATGGTCTGTAATCATAATTACAATAAATGTACGTATACGAAAAAGCTTATTATTAAATACGACCATCTGTTTTCATCCTATTTTCGATGACTTTGATGTCCCAGCAGCTCTTAATTTCGTAAATGGTTCATCCGCGGATTTATTTATGAACGCTTTTAAATATATATTCGACGGGGCGCGC
>JAUIMW010001425.1:0-12635 GCA_033557785.1 Enochrus cinctus
TGACTCTTTAACCACTGAAGGTCCTGTTATTTCTACATAATACGGGGATGCTTGACGTTCTGGTGCATATATCACTTGATATTGTGGTATATAGGAGACGTCTTCCAATTTAGATGAGGGCAATATTCATTTGTTTTAACAGGATATTGTTTTTATTAAGTTGGTTGAGTACTTTTGCAAGCAAATTTTTGTTTAGAACAGTTTTGTAATGCTCTTTTTCAGCAATATATCTGCAAAATCTTAGTATTGTTGCTGATGAAGTACCTGGAGGGAATTCCATGTTCATCATATGTTCTGGGGGTCCTTCTGTTGGTATGTCACTAGCATGTCTTCATTAAACATTTTTCTCACATCAGTAACGCAGCACTCTCACTACTAATGAATAACTGAACCCATCAACATTGTGTTGAATAAATAATTAAGAAGAAAACAACATAAAAAGACAATCTAAAATAAAAATAGTTCTTCTTTTTCTTCAACTAGCAGTTTAGCCGAAATATTAGAAAAGTATACAAGTCATTGAATGTCCCTCAGACCCTCGATGGTTCTTATTTTACGTAGTTTTTTATTCTATCTTTATAAAATAAAATAAAATATATTAAAACAGAATCAAAAGCAAAGTAAAAAAAAGACTTCCAAAGAACTAGTCACAGACGTGGAAATTAGATGTGGATGAGGTTATCAAGAGTGATTTTAGCCATGAGAAGAATAAGACAGTATGTAGACATTAAAGCAGAAGCAATTGCATACTATTTGACTACACTCAGTCAAACGAAAAGTATCGTCCATGTCCTCCAGACCCCCAGATGATCTTCTTATATGTAGCTTTTACTAATTTCTAATAAAAGGACATTCTTTGGTTGAACTGAAGCAAACAAAAAGTATTATCATGATCTTAAAATGTTAATTAGTAGTTTGTAGACGACGGTACACTTGGAGGACATTCGATGTTCCCCAGACCCAAGCAAACGAAAAGAATCTTCACGATAAATTAAGAATTTGTAGATGACGGTGTACCTGTAGGACATTCCGTGTCCCTCAGGCGTCCTGGTGGTCTTTTTAAAGCATTGTTTAGAATATTTTTTAATATAAATTAGGAAGTTGATGACGGTCTACAAGTCATTCTATGTCTTTCAGATCCTGGTCCTTATTTTGCGTAGGTCTTCTTTTGACCTCAAAATTGTATTCATTTAATTATTTGAATAATAGATATATATATATATATATATATATATATATATATAAATCTAACCAATAAATATGATGATACTAAGTGAATATAAAAGTTTATCAGAGTCTAAGAGACATGTGAAACTTACACAACGAAAACATTGGATATAAACTAGAAGTTTGTAGACAGCAGCGCATCTGAAGGACATTCCATGATTCTTAGATCGATGGTCCTCTTAATAAGTTGTTTCTTATTCTTTTTAAACATAATGATATTCATTAGTTAAATTAAGACAAAAATACTATCATGATTTTTAAGTACATAGACAAATGGAGAACATTCTATGTCCTGTACATTCCTTGATGGTCAATCTTTCTGTTTTATTTTTTGCTCTATTACAATATTGAGGTATTAATGTGTTAAACTGAAACAAACAATAATTATTGTCATGATAAGAACATCAATTAGGAGTGGTGTACCTGGAGGACATTCCATGTCTCTCAGACCCCCTGGTGGTCTTTCTTCTATGTTGTTTTTACTCTATTCCAAGAAAAGGTCCATTGAATAAACTCAAGCAAACTAAAGATATCGACGTGATCTTAGAGTGCAAACTAGAAGTTTGTAGATGACGGAGTACTTAAAGGACAGATACACCGTCATCTAAAAACTTCTAGTTTGCACTCTAAGATCACGTCAATACCTTTAGTTTGCTGGTGTTTTTCTTTGTGTTGTTTTTACTCAATTCTAATAAAGGGATATTCATTGGTGAAACTCAAGCAAACGAAAAGTATCTTTACGATATTAAAATACAAATTAAGAATTTGTAGATCACGGTATACCTGTAGGACATTCCATGTTGTCCAGATCCCCAAACGAAAAGCTTTGTCACGATCTTAGAATATAAATTAGGAGTTTGTAGATCGCCTGGTGACCTTTCTTTTCCGTTGCTTTTTATTCATCAGGGGGTCTGGGGGACAGGAATGCAAAGTGTCTGGAGGACTTTGCAAGTCCCTCAAACTTCCTGGTGGTCTCGTATTTTCACTGCTCTTCAATGTTTTATTGTTATAATTTAAAACAACATAATAAAGGGCATGGGACATGGAATGTCCTTCAGATATTTCACCCACAACTCATTTCTTATTGATATTTAAGAATTCTGTTGTAATTTGTATATTTACTTCAAAAATAGAGAGTGGAGTACCTGGTCCTTCTTTTACATTGTTTTTTACTCTTTGTCATTCTAGTGATTTTCATTAATTAAATTCTTTACAGACGAAAAGTATCGTTATGATTTCTTAATATAAATCAATATTGAAATATTGTATGTAGCGAATTGTCTAGGAAACATGGAAACATGAACATAAGATGGTTAACAAAATATCAACTTTTAGACCTCATCTTTGGCCTCAAAATTGTCTTCGTTTAAATTATGTCTGAAGAATTGATATTATACAAGTTTCACAAATAAATAAGAAGAACGTAGATAGCGTTTATCGTATATAAAAGTCTAAGGAATCTGGAACGTTCTTCATACTCTAGTAATTATGAACAAACAAAAAGTATCATTAAGATTATTGATATAATTGGGTTAAACTTAGACAATAATAACTCTCGTCATGATCTTAGAATATAAATTTGGAGTTCGTAGATATCGAGGTACCTGGAGGACATTCCATGTCCCCCAGACCCCCTGGTGGTCTTTGTTTTAAATAGTTTCTACTCTATTCTAATTAAGGGATATGCATTGGTGAAACTCAAGCAAACAATAAGTATCACCAATATTCTGTTATTTATGGACAAACAAAAGGTATCTTCAAGATTATTGAACACGAATTAGTAGAAGTAGAAAATAATACATCTGGAAAACACTCTAAGCCCTCCACATTTGCAGATGACGGTGTATCTGGAGACTCCTGATAGTCCTTCTTTAATGTTGTTTTTACTCTATTCCAATAAAGAGATTCATTGGTTAAATTTAAGCAAGTGAAAACTATCGTAATGATTTTAAAATATAGTTTGTAGATAACAGACCCAGGCCCCTCACACTCCTTGATGATTCATGTTTATAAAAGCATGACCATCAGCTTTTATGTTGCTTTCACACTATCCCAATATTTTTTGCCGAGAACTCAAGCAAACGAAAGTTTTTTACTCTATCTCAATATAACGGTATGAGGTCCCCTAGACCTCATAATGATATCTCAGAGTGCTTGTGTTTCATAGCAATAAACAAGCAAACAACAAGGCGTACAAGTTCCTGGGTGTCACGTTGGACTAGTCACTGACGTGGAAATTAGATTTGGATGAGGTTATCAAGAGTGATTTATGCCATGAGAAGAATAAGTCAGTATGTAGATATTAAAGCAGAAGCAATTGCATACTATTTGACTACACTCAGTCAAATGAAAAGTATCATCAAGGTCTTAAAATATAAATTAGGAGTTTGCAGATGACTGTGCTTCTAATAAAAGGATATTCTTTGGTTAAGCTGAAGCAAACAAAAAGTATTATCATGATCTTAAAATGTTAGTTAGTAGTTTGTAGACGACGGTTTAGTCGGAGGACATTCCATGTTCCCCAGACCCAAGCAAACGAAAAGAATCTTCACGATAAATTAAGAATTTGTAGATGACGGTGTATCTGTAGGTCATTCCATGTCCGCCAGGCCTCCTGGTGGTCTTTTTATGTTGTTTTTACTCTATTCCAATAAAGGTATACTCATTAGTAGAAACTCAAGGAAATCAAAAGCATTGTAATGATCTTAGAATATAAATTAGGTGGTACGTGTTCTATGATATTGGGATATTTATTGGTTTAATTTAGGCAATATTTAGAATATTTTTTAATATAAATTAGGACGTTGACGACGGTCAAGTCAAGTCATTCTATGTCTTTCAGATCCTGGTCTTTATTTTACGTAGTTTTTGACTCTACTTCAATATAACGATTAAACGAAAAGTATCATTGTTTTAAATTTTAGTCAGAATTTAAGATAACACAAGTCAGAGAGCATTGCGGGGAAGGTCTTCTTTTGGCCTCAAAATTGTATTCATTTCATTATTTGAATAATAGATATTATATATAAATCTAACCAATAAATAAGAAGATGATACTAAGTGAATATAACAGTTTATCAGAGCCTAAGGGACATAGAATGAGTTCGTAGATGACATTCCATGTCCCCCATACCCTCTGGTGGTCCTTCTTTTTTCTTTTTACTCTATTCCCATAAAGGGATAATCATTGAATAAACTCAAGCAAACTAAAGGTATCGACATGATATTAGAGTACAAATTAGAAGTTTGTAGATGACGGTGTACCTGGAGGACATTCCATGTCCCGCAGACCTCCTGGTTGTCCTTCTTTTTTGTTGTTTTTACTCTATTCCAAGAAACGAGTAATCATTGAATAAACTCAAGCAAACTAAAGGTATTCTCATGATCTAAGAATACAAACTAGATGTTTGTAGATGACGGTGTACCTGGAGGACATTCCATGTCCCCCAGACCCCCTGGTGGTCCTTCTTCTTTGTTGATTTTACTCTATTCCAATAAAGGGATAATCATTGAATAAACTCAAGCAAACTAAAGGTATTCTCATGATCTAAGAATACAAACTAGATGTTTGTAGATGACGGTGTACCTGGAGGACATTCCATGTCCCCCAGACCCCCTGGTGGTCCTTCTTCTTTGTTGTTTTTACTCTATTCCAATAAAGGGATAATCATTGAATAAACTCAAGCAAACTAAAGGTATCGACATGATTTTAGAGTACAAACTAGATGTTTGTAGATGACGGTGTACCTGGAGGACATTCCATGTTCCCCAGACCCCCTGGTGGTTCTTCTTCTTTGTTGTTTTTACTCTATTCCAATAAAGGGATAATCATTGATTAAACTCAAGCAAACCAAAAGTTTGGCTCTTCAAAATTTTAAGATATTTTCGTAAAATTTTTGGAATTGGATTTTAAGATTTTAACGTTGGCTAAGAAAAATTTAAAGTTGCATAAAAATTATGATATAAAAACTTGTTACCACGTGTCACGCAATTGGCTTTAGTGCATTATATTAACATGTTACGATAATATAATGTATTAATTACTATCAAATAAACTATAAACTTGCTTTTGGTAGAGATACACATATTGATGCACAGAATGTTTATAAAAATCAACAAACACAATATTTTCTATCTAATCAAATATTCAGATTATATTTAGTTAAATTTAAGCAAGTAATAAATTAGGTCATGATTTTGATGATACCCTCAGACTCCCTGATGGTTCTACATTATGTTGTCTTTACAATATCTCAATATAGGGATATTTATTTGAAGAAAACTCAAGCAAACGAAAATGATTGCCATGATCACAATTTGAGGATTATTTAGAATATTTTTTAATATAAATTAGGAGTACGTTGAAGACGGTGTACCTTCAAGTCATTGTATGTCCTTCAGACCCTCGCTGGTCCTTATTTTACACAATTTTTTTAATCTAGAGAATATTCGTTAGTTAAACTTAGGAAAATGAAAAATGTCATAATGTACACTGGAAGTACGTAGACCTGCAGCATATTCCATGTCCAGATGTTGTACGTTGCTACTTACAAAATAAGAAACGGATTTGTTATTTTAGATGAAACGTTGAAGAAAGTCATACATTTTCTAGAAATATTAAAATTAGTAGTAAGCGGCGAACTTCTGTTTACGATGCTTTTAATGGACATGGAATGTCCTCCAGGTATTCCATCGACAAAGTCTTTCTTATTTAAGAATTACGTTTTAATTTGTATATTTACATGTTACGTCAAAAGCAAAAATGTCTTCCAGAAGTATAAAAATCGCGAAGATATCAGGGTGGCCCGGAGGACATTCCACGTCCCTCAGACTCTTTGTCAATATATAAATTAACTTAAACAAACGAAAAATATCATCATGATTTTTTAATATAAATTATTGCTGAAACATTGTGGGGAAGCTACTTACTTCTAAACATATAAAAATAATATAGGTAACGTTTTTAAATATAAATCATGATCTTAGAATACGAATTAGGAGTTTGCAGTTTCGGTGAGGACATTTCATGTCCCCCAGACTCCCAGGTGAAATTTTTGTTGGTTGTTTTTACTCTTTTTTAATAGAGAGATATTCATTCGCTAAATTTGAGGGATATTCCATGTCCCCCAGACTCCAGAATCCAATAATGGTTACACTGAAGAAGCCGAAAAGTGTTGTCATGACCTTAAAATATGAATTAATAGTTTGTAGATGACAGTGTATCTGGAGGTCATTCCATGTCCCCCAGATTACCTGGTGGTTCTTCTTTCATTTTTTTTTGTAAATGGTGGTGTATCTGAAGGATTTTTTTTAATAAAGAGGAAGTTATAGTTGATGGTATGCCTGGAGGACATTCCATGTATCCCAGACTCCCCAGCAATTTATGGTTTAGAGTGTCAAATGTTTTTGAGTAGTCAACAAGTTCATAAATCATGAGGCTGCAATTAAAATAGTGTAACTTAACGTCGATATTATCCATATCAAATATAACAAACCAGTCTATTGTTAACATACGTGAAGAAAATCAACAATATTATAGTATGTGAGGATACCATAATACGGAGAGGGACGTCACAGTAAACCAGCGAGTGATCGGCAATGTCATGCACAGCCACAACTCCCGAAACTTCCACCGATACATCGACATCGCATTTCTTATTGATATTAAAGAATTATATTTTAATTTGCATATTTACATGTCACTTCAAAAATAGAGAGCGGATTTATCGATTTTAATGAAATATTACGGAAAAGTCATACGTCTTTTAAAAGTATCAGAGTACCTGGCCTTTCTTTTACTTCTTTATTGATATAAATGGGTTAAACTTAGACAAAACTAACTATCGTCATGATCTTAGAATATAAATTTGGAGTTCGTAGATGTCGATGTACCTGGAGGACATTCCATGTCCCTCAGACCCCCTGGTGGTCTTTGTTTTAAATTGTTTCTACTCTATTCCAATTAAGGGATATTCATTGGTGAAATGAATGTTTATGACGGTGTACCTGGAAAAACATTCCATGTCTCTCAGACCCACTGGTGTTCCTTCTTTTATGTTCTTTGTGTTCTATTCTAACAAAGGGAAAAGACCTTAACCTTAGAATATAAATTAGGCTCTTGGTCTGTCTTTTATGTTGTTTTTACTCAAATCAAATTAAGGAACACTCTTTGGTTAAACTGAAACAATCGAAAAGTTTTATGATTTTAAGACGTAAATTAATAGTTTGTTGACGGCGATGTGCCTGGAGGACATTCCATGTCCCCCAGATCTCAAGGTGTCCCCTTACGTTGTTTTTACTTACTTTAAATATGTTGAGATCCTTCAAGTGCACCGTCATCCACAAACCCCTAATTTACATTCAAAGACCTTGACGATACACGAAATGTTCTCCAGATTCTGATATTTATGGACAAGATTATTGAACGTGTATTAGTAGAAGCAGAAAATAATACATCTAGAAAACACTCTTTGCCCTCCACATTCCCTGATAGCTCATCTTTATGTTTTTTGTTCTGTTACAGTATAGATAGAATTTCAATTCCGAGGTATTAATTGGTTAAACTGAAACAAACCAAAAGCATTGTCATCATCCTGACTCCTGGTAGCCCTTCTTTAATGTTGTTTTTACTCTATTCCATTAAAGAAATATTCATTGGTTAAAATTAAGCAAACAAAAACTATCGCAATGATTTTAAAATATTGTTTGTAGATGACAGACCCCAATAATGGAACAATGAAGCAATGAAAAAATATTGTCATTATTTTAAAACATAAGTAAACAGTTTGTACACAACGAAGTACCTGGAAGACATTTTATTTCCCTTCTCTTATTGTCAAAAACATCCCTATATCGAAAAAGAGCAAAAAACATAAAAGAAGGGACACCAGAGGGCCCAGGTCCTCCAGTGTCACTGCTGATGTAGAATTAGGTGAGCAATTATGGTATAGTAGTATAGTCATGAGTTTGAAAGGTCATTCCAGGTCACTCAGACTCCCTGATAGTCAAGCTTTTATTTTTATAAAAGCATAACCATTAGTAATCTTATTCATCGGATTCTAAGCATGTTTCGTTTATGAGCACGACCTTGGGTCCATATTAGTGTCGATAATTGGAGTTCTACTGTACTCAGTTTTTTTTTACTCTATCTCAATATAGAGATATTAGTTGTCCCCCAGACCTCATAGTGATCTCTTTTATGCGTGAAATTATTGACAATATTAATGGCGAATTCTTGGTTAAGCACGATTGAATTAATGTTAAATAAAGATAAAATAAAGTGCTTATGTTTCATAACAATAAACAAGCAAACAACAAAACGTATAAGTTCTACTTTCTTTTCCATAGTATAATGACAGCAATCAGAACATAAATAAAATTTTTAGATTGCAGAAGAGAGCTATTAGAGCTTTAGCTGATATTAGAAGTAATATAAGTTGTCGTGGCTACTTTCGCTATTTTTTTGCAATGACTGCCATCAACGGTTATACATGCTAATCTTTTGCATGTGCGTACTAACATATATAAATACGGATCATTCAATCAGGATATTGATATTGTATTGCTAAGGAATACCTTTGCCATCTCCAATAGACTCGCGTTGGAAATTATCTTATAAAATCATCTATCTTGACACCCCTTCTTGCGATAAGAAGAAATAAAAAACAATCTTTCATGTGGAATATTTTACAATATTTACAGAAATTAGATTTGTATAATTTCGGGCGCATCTTGCGACGGAAAACATCCTCATGATCTTACAATATAAATTAGGAGATTGTAGATAACGGTGTACCTGAAGGACATTCCATGTATCCCAGACCTCTGGTCGTTTTCGTTTTATGTTAATATTACTTTAATCCAATAAAGGAACAATCTTTGGATTGACTGAAGCAGTCTAAAAGTCTAAAAGTATTGTTATGATTTTAAAATATAAATTATGTTCGGTGTACCTGGAGGACATTCCATGTCCCCCAGACTCCCTTGTGGTTCTTTTATGTTGTATTTGCTTTACCCCAATAAAGGAATATCATTGGTTAAATATAAGCAAACGGAAAGTGTCTTCATGATTTTTGAATAATATATATATTAGAAGTCCATGTCCCCCAGTGATCTTTCTTTTAAGTTGTTTCTACTCAATTTTTAGATGTTTTAATAGAAGTGAATTATATTCTTTTTATTCATTGGTTAAATTCATACAAACGAAATGCATCTTAGAAATTAGGAGTTTGTAGGTAACTATATACCTGGAGCGCATCTTCATTTTAATAATGTGATATTTATTTGTTAAACATAAGTAAACGAAAAGCTTCTTCATGATCTCAAACTATAAATTAAAAGTTTGCAGATGTCGGTGTACCTGAAAGACGTTCCATGTCTCCCAGACTCTTGGCGGCTTTTCTTTTCTAAAAAATATTGTCATGATCTTAAAATGAGAATTAAGACTTTGTAGACCTAGGTGTGCCTGGTCTTTATTTAATTTTGTTTTTACTCTATTTCAATAAAGAGATATTCCTTGGTTTTATTTAAGCATATGAAAAGGATCGTCATGATTTTCGAAAAAAAAATTAGAAGTTTGTAGATAACAGTATAACTGGAGGTCATTCCCTGTTCCCCAGACTCCCCTATGGTCCTTCTTTTATTTTGTTTCTACCCTATTCCAATAAAGTGATATTCTTTCAAACGAAAAGTATCGTCATGATTTTAGATTATGAATTAGGAATTTGTAAATGACCGTATACCTGAAAGACTCTAATAAAGGGATGTAAATTGGTTTATTTCCAGCAATTAGGAGTTTATAGATGATGGTGTACCTGAATGGCAGTTCATGTTCTCCTGACTCCCTGGTGGTACTCCATGCAATGTTAATATAGTATTTTAATAAAGTCATCATCATTTGTTAAACTTAAGCAAACGAAAAGTATCTTCCATCTTAAAACGTAAATTAATTTTAACAATTTAATTATTCTCTAGACTCTGGTATTTATGGACAAAAAATATATATATAGATTATTGAACATAAATTAGAAGTACGTAGAAAACTGGAGATGTGGAGAATACTCTGTGTCCTCCACATTCCCTGATTGCCCATCTTTATGTTTTTTTTTTTGCTCTATTACAGTATTAATGAGTTAAACTTAGACAAACAATAACTATCGTCATAATCTTAGAATATCAGTTAGGAGTTCGTAGATGACGGTGTACATCGTATTCGACAAAATATTAATTTACATTTTAAAATCATAATACTTTTCGATTGTTTCAGTTTAACTAAATAATATTGCTTAATTGGACTAGAGTAAAAACAACTTAAAAGAAAATCCACCAGGGGGTCTGGGGGACATGGAATGTCCTTCAGTTTGCACCGTCATCTATAAACTTTATATTCTAAGACCATGAAAATACTTTTTGTTTGCTTAAACTAAAACAATAAATATTTTGTGAGCTGAAACAATTGTTATGATATAATTTAAGAAAAAAGCATTGTTATGATCTTAAAATATAAATTAATAGTTTGTAGACGACGGTGTACCTGGACGACATTCTATGCCTCCCATTCCCTCTATTTCAATATAGGGATGTTCATTCGTAAATCTCAAACAAACGAAAAGTATCGTCATGACCTTTAAATATAAATTAAGAGTTTGTAGATGTGTACCTGGAGGATATTCCATGCCAATATGCAAATTATATTTAGCTAGATTTAGGTGAACAATAAGTATAATCATGAGTTTGGAAGGACATTCCATGTCCCTCAGACTCCTTGTTGGTCATGCTTTTACATTTATAAAAGCATGACCATCAGCTTTCATGTTGCTTTCACACTATACCAATATTTTTTTGACGAAAACTCAAGCAAACTTAAAGTATCACCATAATCCTAAAATAAAAGTTCTTTTACTGTACTTAGTAGACCAGACTCCCTGGTGTTCTTTCTTTTATGTTGTTTTTACTCAATTACAATATAGGGGTATTCATTGATGAAACTCAAGCAAACGAAGAGTATCATTATGATCTTAGAATAAAATTTTTTATAATACTGTGTACCTGTAGGACATTTCATGTTTCCCAGACCCACTGGTGGTCTTTTTATATGTTGTTTTTACTCTTTTCTAATAAAGGGATATTCATTGATTAAATTTAAAGGAACGAACAGCATCTTAGAATATAAATTAGGAGTTTGTAGGTAACAATTTACATGGAGGTCGTCCACAGTCTAATAAAGTGAAATTTATTTGTTAAACATTGTGCTCAGTATAGATATTAATGAGTTAAATTTAGACAAACAATAACTATCGTCATAATCTTAGAATATCCGTTAGGACTTCGTAGGTGACGGTATAGGTGGAAGACATTCCATGTCCCCACAAAACCAGGGGTCCGGAGGACATGGAATGTGTTCCAGGTACATCGTCTTCAACAAAATATTAATATACATTTTAAAATGATAAGACTTTTGTTTCAGTTTAAACAAAGAATATTGCTTGATTGGACTAGAAAAAAACCACTTAAAAGAAAAACCACCAGGGGGTCTGGGGGACATGGAATGTCCTCCAGGCACACTGTCATCTACGTAATTCCAATTTATATTTAAAAATCTTGAAAACTTTCTTCATCTATCTAAATTTAATCAACAAACCAAAAGAACATAAACAGCCAAGTGCCTGGAACACATGGAATGTCCTTCAGATCCCCTGGCCATCCATAGATACCGAAGCGCCTGGAAGACATTCCATGTCCCCCGAGTCCTTCTTTTACGTTATTCGAATTTCTATTTTATTGATTTTTTATTATAAAATATGAAGATATGGAATGTCCTTCAGATATTTGGCTTTCTACGTTCTTCTGGTTAGTTGATTAAATTTAGATAAACGACGAGAGTTTTCAAGATTTTTAAATATAAATTGAAGTACTTAGATACAGATACAGTGTACCTGGAGGACGTTCCATGTCTCCCAAACCCCCTGTTGTCCTTGTTTTACGTTGTTTTTACTTTATTATAATATGCGGCGTTGGCTGAATTGACAAGCACTGTTATGTAAACAATAAATAAGTTTGTCAGTTTTTCTCGATTTTTCCAAATGATTTGACATCGTATCGCATAGTATATGATTTGACAAACTCGACGCGGTAGGTATTCGGGGTATACCACTTGTATTATTACAAAACTATTTGTATAATCGAGCCCAGTATGTAAAAATAGATTACACTATTAGCACGAAAAAATGTGCAGATTGGTGAGCAGAATGAGTTCAATAAAATAAAAATTCATGACTATCAATGCTCAAATTCACACTGTAGTTGTCAAAGTATCGGGTCATCAAAAACGACCAAATATTTAGGAATAACAATAGATAATAAATTAAATTGGCAAGATCATATTCTAGATATAAACAAAAAAATCAGAT
>JAUIMW010001426.1:0-12633 GCA_033557785.1 Enochrus cinctus
ACAATGAAGTTATAAATTCGTAAAGCAAGTGACAGAGACAAAGTGCCACAAAACACCTTTACAAAAATAACCGATTCTATGGGAGACAGTAGTGACCACTTTTTCACAGAAAAATACAAAGGAGTGAAAAAAAGTGTGATAAATTTCTTTTGCGCTTCGCCACGTCTGGTTTTATCGTCGTAAACAAAGCTAATCGTCTCTACCAAACTACAGATGTCAAAACAGATGATTTTTTTATGAATGAATAGAACTTCAGTCAGTAATCAGCGCTTCTAATCTTCTTCTGTAAGTTCGGTATTCACATTTTTATAACTTCTTTTTTATGTCTGGCAAAGTTGGGAATATAGAGACACAATTGTTGTTTCGAATAATTTTAATTCTGTTTTTCCCTGCATTTGAAATGTTGATCTGATTTCTGGAAATATTATTTTCCGAAAATAGTAAACTGTCTAGCTTCATTGGGTGCATTTTACCTATGTTTTTACCAGCATTTGTACATTCTATAAATGTAACAAATGGAGCTACAGATGAAATGATGTTATCTATTATTATTTTTTGATTGCGGGCCACCTCCGCCAGGGTCATCCGCATTTGTAATCATTTGTCGTTAGCTGTTTAGAATATTATAGTTAACGTATATGTAATATATATAATAACAGATCTTTGGAACAAATACACACGTCTGCTTCACTCAAAGGTACGCACAAGAATGAAAACTGATTTTCTTTCGTGTCTTTGAAGCAAAATTCTTTCGGTTTTCCTTCTTTCTTTCGTTCAATTCATATGACCCATTTTCACACTTTTGGATCTTTCCCATAGCCCTTAAACGGTCAGAAATTGTTTGCTGTGCAACATTTAACATTGTTGCCATTGACTTTCGACTCAAAGTATCATCTTCATCCAATATTGCTTGGAATTCTGGGTCTTCAAAATTGTGTGGTGGTCTTCTTCGTTCTTCATTTCTCACATCAAAATCAATATCTCTGAACCGTTGAAACCATGTTTTGCATGTTGCTTCTGATAGAGCATGATGCCTCGACAAGCATTCAACCCCGCAGCACTTTTCTTCAATTAAAAACAAAACATTAATGCTTTCCGCAAATGATCACTTTGTGGTACAAAATTCGCGTATTTAAAACGTTAAAAAAATATGATGTTGTTTGTTTAATGACTTGATGAATATTAAATATGTTCAACAGATGTGCTACCAACCAAACAAAAAATTAAGGCTCGTTCACAACAAATGTTCCATATCAACACATATGTAACGCTTAACGCTCACTTCATACCGGTATACCTAGCAAATTCTAACTTTAAAAGTCACAGTAATAGATCACACCTTACCACAAATGTCTGCTATCGCAGCTGATTTAGTTTATTATTATATATTTTGGATCAAGGATATTAACATTATTCCTTAGATTCAGGGAAAATTATTTATAATGCACCAAGTTAATATACTGTGTTTCATAGTAAATGTTGATTTGATAGTGCACAATCAAAATGTGTAAACATCTGTTTCCTATGTCCATAAAAAACGCATTTATTACCCAAAAATAATTTGTACATTTTATTTCAGGGCGATGTTATTACATATCAAGTTTTAAAGAACAACATTTTGTAGGTAAAGTTTTAAATTTTCCTACAGCAAATCATTTCTCTTATCTTTGCAAATACCTTCTGAAGTTCAAAGGAAACTGCCGAAATGTTCTATTTGAAATAAAATATATTTCCACGGCAACAAAGGATGACTAAATTTAAAATTGGTTGAATTCAAAAATTGCAATCCTGGTTCGTCTTTCTAGGATGTGTGTGCTGGATTAGTGAAAGCACAACACAAGCTGTCTCAGCTTAATTCAGTTCCGCCCATCCTAAAAGTATAAACTTTTAATAAAATGCTTTGGTTTGCTTTACATACATCTCATCGCCGGAACAAAAAGTCAATTTACTTATTTTTATAATCCTTGGAAATGGAGTACAAATGAAATCCCTGAGAATAAAACATGAATTTTTCATCCTAGGCAGTTGAAATGAACTGAATTGCTAGATGCTTCCAATTTTTGCAATGCAGTGAAGAATATTACCGCATTTGATGCATAGAAGCAAAACTCGCGATAAAAGTAATTTCAGCGCCATTAAATCAATTCAGCAAGATGCAGATAAAAATGGTGTGTGCAGCCGGCACGAATCCTCTAGAATCATTTAGATAAGCTCCGAATGTAACTAGTTTTTTCGTCGGTTAGAGTTGTAGGAAGTTGTGGATGTATGCAAGCGTCCGCGTCCGGGCCGAGGCGAGGTGATATATACCCAGACCGTTTTAGTTTCAGATAGAATATGGAATTAGTTGGCCAGTTTGGACCGAAGTCAGTTCCACAAACAGAACTGTAATTAAACACTGCTTTACATATTTATTAAACCACATGTGGAAAGTTGCAGGAGCTTTGTAGCAGTCTAGCGCGAAGATTTGCATTGGTTCAAGACAACTAAATCCGTTCGACTTCCTTTGGGGTCCTCTAAAATTTCCTTCCTCTTATAAATTTCCATTAAGTTCTTTGATTTATGCACGCGCTTCATAAAGTTGCAACCTTTGTTTATAGATAGTCGATGCTATTAATAAACTATCACAATGTATTACCCAACTTTTTGTCGAAAATTTTTTTTTTTAATTTATGGGAACAGCTTAATTAAATCAAAATTACAATAAACAAGGAAAACATAAATGAGAGGCACCAGTACTTACTGCTAAGCGATTGTTTTGTGTTTCTTTTCTCTAAGTAAATTACATAGTAAATTAAACTCTGTTCCACATCTGGCGCGCTGAAAAAGCAAAAACATTGGAAAAATATGCGAGAGATCTGTTCGAAAGAGGCTAGAAGGGTTCGGGGAGATATTGCCCTCTCTGTATAAAACTCGACTGCAAAGTCCCTATAAGTTTTGCCGCAGACTCTTTATCTGTTTCCAATAGCTGCTCTGCATGCACCTTACTTGAGAATGTCCCAGATGATCCGAATAACCTGTGCTCAACAGATAATATAAATGTATGATATCGGCGAAAGAAAACATATTTATTCAAATGCAGCTCCGCTATATCTTTTTGAAAGTTTGGTTTCGAGTCACGATATTCCCACTTTATTTTTTGGTGTGTATTCGAGCAAAAAATAAACAATAATGTGGTTGTAATTTAATAATAGAGTAAATTAGTGGCTTAAGAGGTTGAGTTGAGTTTGGGTATCATTTTAAATTACTGAAGCGGGCGAAAAGTTTTGGAGATTTCTATTTTAGGAATTGTCGATAAATCAGGTTAACTTTTAACAAGGGAAATAATTGCCAAATCCATCACTAATAACCCATTTAACTGAAATGTGGCAATCGACCAACAAGCTTGGGCCCACGGAGTGGATTTCATTATTCAACCAATTGAATAATTACATAAATTTCTCCATACTTAATTACAGTTTTACGAGTTTTAGAGTTGTTTGTTCGATAACCATCAATTTTTGATTTGAAGTTGACATTCTTAAAAGCTTTGGCCTTTAAGAATGATTGTTTTATAGGAATATTTTCTTTTGTATTTTTTATCAGATGTCTTATAAAGATCTTTTTATTTTCTTTTGCGAAGTAAAATGGAGATAAAATACAGAAAGTAATTTTTATCAATTTGCTTGCAATGTTTTCTTCATACGCATTAAAAAAAGTAAAAAAAAGAGATATAGAACTATAATTCACAATGCTTTCATTTTTTAATGGAGGCATAAGGAAAAGAGATATATGTTTTTTTGATATATATTTTTGTAAATTAAAAAATTTACCCAGTATGACGAAATTATATATATTATATACATTTTGTTAGAAAGTGTGGTGACTACGCCAGATTTTTGTACATATAATAAAGTGAAAATGTCTAGATGGCATCAACCTATTATGATCGAATGCAGAGAACAATTTTAAAAAATAGAACCTCATTTTTATGACGGTAAGGCTGCTTGCCACTATCCGCTTAAAATCCTTCAACTTTAATATTTGATAAATATGATGCAATATATCAGCATTTTCGTACTTCAGTGAATAAAAAAATATACAACGGGTAGTGTGATGAATTGGGGCATTTATAAAAAAATATAAAAGGGAAACCAGGAAGGATTTTACGTTATAAGTACTCTGTATTGTAAAGCTTTTATATCGTGTAATTAGATTATCAAAATATGACCACAAACAGAATAATTTATTTAAATAAATTTTGCACAGGTTCCCACAAAGAATATGTATACGTAAACGCAAAAGAACAAAGGAAATTTTTCTAGAAAAATAAAGTTCATAACTTGAAATGTAATTTGCGAAACGAGAACCATAAGCCTTATCCTGTATAAATAAAGAGTTTCTTTTCTTTTGTACGCTATCTGGAAAATTCACCCCGTACAAATGAAATGCAAAGGGAAGGTTTCACAATTAAGAAATGCCAACAAAAGTTCCACCTTTTACCTCCGACATTATTCTGCAAATTCAGCCTAAACTGTTAACGCGAGCTAATTTTTGAAGTATGCAAATTAGAGCCCAGAACATGACAACAAAGTTCGGCTAATAGACAGCCGACACAAAGCGCAAGATCAGAGGGTCATATTTTGAGTAAAATTCAATTTATCATATTTACTTTTGATAGCGCCTTGCACATGGTATATATAAACTGAAGGCTTCAATGTTTATTGTTTCCATTCATCGATCAAACAGCTTTTTATCGCAAATAGAATAGATAATGGAAGGAGGGCTGCTCCTGATAGACAGGCGCTAAGGATTTCCCACTTAAAGTGTTCTAGCTTGAACTATATTTTAACCCTTCTCGAACTGAATAGCGCAACATTCTAAAAAAATCGTTGATTTATAGTAGACGCCAAACGGGAAAATTGAAACGTGTTCGCTTGAGTACATTTTATAGCAGTGCATTTATTGAACAATTAATTTTTTTTTTTTTTGCAAATGTTTGATGTAGTTGTGAATATACCATACCTGTAAAAACAAATACAGTCTGAAACTTTTGTAAAAGCATGGCTTATAAACCACCGTAGTCATTCGTATCAGCTAATTTATTCCACTCATCCTCTGTTATTATTGCAACATACTAAATGATACAAAAACATTACTTTGTCCGGCACGAAATTAATACCTTTTTGTCGGGAGACCAATTTTAGCTTTTCCGCTCGCATCAAGGCAAACATGAATAATAAAAGCCAAAAATTATTTATTATATCACCTCGCTTCTATGGAGCGAGAGGGAATATTTATTTGTAAAACAGTAATTGTATCGAATCCTAAATTTACTACCGAAGGCTTACCAACTGACATTTGAGTGTATAAAAAGCACACGTTCAAGCGGAAGCAAATGATATATTGCACTATTTACGGAATGTACTTCTCGGGGTAGGACTAGGAGTACAAATTTTACTGTGCTTACAAAGCTGCCAAGAATTCATTTCTTCACGCAGTTATAATGAGAAAACCTATGTGTCTCGTATGCACATAAGAAAATTGCAATCATTCTAAAAGTATATATGTATTTTTCACCTTAAGTATTTGAGTCAACCTCTCAGTCAAGTTTATGAGGATCTATTCATTCGGTTTGGAGTGAGGCTGAACATGTGTTTTCAAATAATAAATATTATGGCTAAATAATATTCACGCAATATCAGATGCTGCTCTCTTAGGTAATTTGCTCATTTTCCATTTATCCCAAATTAACGAAGGATGTCCGCAATTTTACCTTTGTGGTGTAACGAGGAGACTAATTAATTAATATTCCTTTCGATCGAACGCTTATATTATAACATCTAGTAGTTCAAAAGCGTTATGAGCAAACAGAACAATATCATCCGTAAATCTTAAATGATGTAGATATTGTCTCCATCAACTCATATTCCTTTGATACTCCAGTAAAGCGTTTGAAACATACATTCTAGCGCTGATGTAAACAATTTTGAGAGAGATATCGTATCATTCTGCCGTGCTCTCTTCATAATCTGAAAAAGTTCGATATCAGCCGATGGCATGCTATCTTTTATAAGTGACTGTACTATTGCGGATGGTCTTCACAGAGTTAAAGGTTTTTTTCGTAGTCAACAAATGCACAACACAGAACTTTATAGTCATATCATCTTAATATCAGATCACATACTATAAATAAGTGATCCATGGTATTATGTGATTTTCGGAATCTGTTTGTTGTGTTGGTTAAAATGAATCGAATTGAAAAGTTAAACGATTTTAGATTTTTTTAAACTTATCGGCCTATAGTTCTTAAGAACTTCAGTACATCAGCAGTGATTCCGTCTTCTCCTGGCACATTATTGCACTGCATTGTTTGCAATGCGTTTCCCACCTCCTAAAACTTCAGGTATCTCATCACCTATCCAAATGTTAATGAGCTGATAGAAATCCTCTCGGATAAAGTGTAGAAACGCGCCACGGCCTGATGGCGTACTTTCCGAGGTGATGAATTACTTTGCCCAGGCAAAACCAGATACGGTGATCGTGGTAATGTGTAGAACTACAGAAAAAGGGCTTTAGACAGCACTGCATCTAGCGGAAGCGAAAAAAAAAAAACAGAGAAGCCAAAAAACCTAGTCCCTGATGATGTTGATTGCATTAGACGTGAAGAATGCATTCAACTCGACATCCTGGTGCGAGATCCTGATGGAACTGATATCTAAGATAGTGGACAAGAAACTTCATTCCCGATTAAAAATGGGTGTGGGTGAAACATTTGTTGTATTTTAAAGATGAATTTTCCTAACAATGGAAAATCTTTTACCTAAAAGTAGGACAGCAGACCAGTAATAAATATATTGACAGAATTTGTAAAAATTAACGTACAACGTTTGTAACGAGCATTTCTTTACACCAAAGTACCAAGATGAACATTGAAAATAAAAAACTTACACACAAATTTTGTTGTTAAAACCGCGCACAGTGAAGATTTTTATGAGAATAAGAGATTGCAAAATGTTAAACTTGATTGTTTTAAATATCCTATATATTTCTACATTTGTTGATTTTTCCATTAATTTTAAAAAACTTTTGTATAAATCATATTTCCGAGATCCAAACGTTATTCAAAATTAGCCTAAAATTAACGAAATAACCAAATATTTTCTAAAAACTTACTTACTGGATTTAAAAGCAATATCTTACACAAATATGTTTGTAAGAAAATTAAGTAATACTAAAATGAACATTATGTACACAAACAAATATTTATAAAAATGTACTATTAAATGAAACTTTCATTGCATAGGTCTTTAAATTTAAAATGGTTACATTCTTACATAGTGAAAGTTATAATTGCACCAAATATCACAAATATGTAATCTAAGTGGAAATGGTTAACATTAATTCCTGAAACAAAAATATGTTTAGCCCTTAACTAAAGCCAAAGGAATCCCAATTTCTCACAACGTGTCATTCAAGAACGAAATTTATCAAAACCTTTGCCCATTAAAGCAAGATCGGTGGATCAGCATTTATATGATATTGAAGAAAAACGGCAAATACTGTAAATGAAATGACAAACAATAATCGTATTGGAAATTTGTACATAAAAAATTATCTTATACCGCCTTTTTCAACTACTGTTAAACATTGATTACGTTAAAGAATAATTAAGCCATTGTGAAAACAATAAAATAAACTCAGACTTGCTACCTCAAATATTTAATTCGTTAAAATTTCCAAAACCAATCGATTAAATAAATACATCGTACCTATTTATATATTGTTTGCCTTTTAAATTAAAGGACAACAAAGGATCCTATTTCAAATATACGAATGCAGGTAGCAGGTGTTGAAACTATATGCGTTAAAACAACAGTATAACCATTTACAATACCGTTGGACCAATGATCAATACCTTAAAATTTAATTTTTTATTTTGGTTGCTGATAGAACTTCAATTAACATATTGTAACAGGAGAAGTAATTTTCGTTTGGAGTGAACGTACAGCTGCAGTCTAACAAAGCTGTTTTCAAAGCGTGCTGTAAAGTGCGCTGGTAGCAAATAATCTAATTCAAAATACCCAAATACGCTTTAATCCGAAAATAGAAGATAATCGCATGCATAAAAAAGAATTTTTGTATTAGCAGTAATTATTAGAGGTTTTTCCGACACGTTTTCCGCTAGATTTCTAACGCAAAGGGAAACAACAAATTAAGGTTTATGAGACGAGACAAATCGGCGATAGTTTCCGGGGAAGCACTAAACTGCTAAACGTTTCGAGAATTTGACGTTTTGCGAATCGTAAAATCGAAGCGATATATCCACAACAATTGGTCGGAATCGGTAACCGATGTCAAAGACGGCTATGACGGGACACGTGTGTCGATTGTCAAACGTTATCACATACAAATAGATAGCGAGAGAAAAGTGGAGAAGGTATAAAATTGCTCTGAGGATTTAGAACTTCGGCGCAGGATTTATGATTTATACATTTGCGCTAAATGCAATACCGACTGACGTTCACTTTACGGACACGTACAGACCGTAACTTTTAGAAACGTAGATGTCTAGTATATATATGTGATGACAAATAAATGCACTAAAAGGAAATCAAAGGTGCAGCGTTTGAATTATTTATTACGCAAAAAAAATGATCAAAAATAAATTCAGGGAAAATATTTTATATTTTAGAAGTTACGTCTTTTTTAATTTGTATTAAATTTTGATTATCCCAGAAATTTTTAATTGCATATTTAAACAGTCTAGAATTTAATTTTTTTTCTAATACATAGTTTTACTAAAAATTTAACTTATTAGAGAATATATAAACGGTGCCGTTTTATCCAGGGTATCTCTACTTACATTCATTTTAATTAAATTTGGTAAAGTGTAATATATACCTTCTACGTTTCCACGTTTTTCAAGTAATTTATTCCTGCTATGTTGGACAAATTTAACCTGCGAGCTGCATCAATGAACCATGCACGGATAACGTTGCCTTATACAACTTGTATTTCAATATGTTCAAACAACAACCCCTCCGATACTTCGTCATTTATTGGTTAACTCAAGTTGACCACTTGAATTTATGTTAAACATGTTAACAAAAAATATTACCTTAAAAAAATAAATTCATTGCATTCACGAAAAACAATCTTCTGCATGGAGATTTTAATGCCGCTCCGCGTCTACTAACATAATACTAATTTGTAGTTATTACTTACAGACAACAAAACTTAACACATATAAAATTGATAATTGTAATTTTTATTATGTTAACACTTACCTAAAGCGAGGGCGGTTGTGAAGGCCAACAGAAAGCAAAGCGTGAATGAGGATCGCATCTTCACCTGAAATGTAACATTCTCTACTTAAAATTTAGGTGAAATTTTATCAAGATTCGATCGGAAGTGGAAATATCAGGGGCAGGTGGAACTTTTCAAACTTGAAACAAATGTTATCGCGGCAAGAATGAAGACAATCGCAAGTTATCTGGCCAAGCGGGATATATACAAATACGCGCGCAATCTCTCCGGCTTCCTTGATTCGAGAATAGGGGAGTGTGCGCGCCCCGCCGTCGAATAATTCATTATGACGAGTTGAAAATTTAATTGTTGCCACCGGAATTTGGCTATTTGCACATGGCTTATAAGCGCAATATTCAGTAGATCGATTATCTATATTAGACTGCATAAAATAATTTATAACCAGAGAAACGATCTAACAAAAGAAGTTTTGTCTCGAGGGACCTGTAAATGATGCATGACCGAGTTCTGCAAGCTGAAGTTTATATTTAATGAAATTTTAGAAATATTTAATGTTTTACTTCCATTTCCAAATGTTATTAATTCAAACACAAGCATACATATATTAAATAATAAATAATGTAGAATTAACGGTCATTCTATTATTGTTAATCTCATGTGAAAATCATTGGATTGGTAGATTTGAGTTTCTTTGAAAAAATACTGGCAATTTAATTACTTCGATGACATATTTTAGATATGTTTAATGACTTTTCGCAGATATGCAGATTACTTTTCAATTGCCGTAACAGTAAATCGCAATGTTTGAAATAAAACTATCTAAAACCGAAAACATAAAGCACCATCTGGCCATAACTTCTGAGGACTGTCAACTTTACATTTTAGCGTATCTCTAAACAATCTGCTGGCAAAACTAAATACAAACCAAATATTTTCATTTTGTTTTCGTCCCTTTTTGTGCCTCTCATATCGGGTTTTGTTAATTAAAAACTAAGAGATTATATCGCGTTTCTTTATTGCCCGTATAATACGAGAGCAAGTAAACAGCCGCACACGACCATCCCAAATTCATAAAACGATCCATTAATAAAGCTCTCCATAGGAAAACTTCATCAATATCTTTTCTCATATAAGTTTTTATAGTGGCGGGATGTTTTTTCTCTATTTTCTTTTGTCATCTGCACTGGATTCATACTACTATTTAACGAAAAAAAAAAACGCTCGTATCCTCAGTAAATAAATGACCCTGCAGTTATTGGATAAAAAGTGACTGTAACAATTTATTTATAATATGTGATTGATTTATTTTGTTAACGAATTCTTTGATTCAGATCTTATTTTTAAGCTGAATTTCTTTCAGAAACGCGTTTTTTAATACGAACTTTTTCTACTTAAAATCGTATGGTATATGAATCTGGCAGAATCTAAAATATATAATATATTTATTAATCAAAAAGTGTGAAAACAGTATCATTGAATACTTCTGCATCCTTGGATTCATTAATTCCTTTGTAAAACTATAAAATTTAGTAAATAAACATATAAAACAATTTTTATCATGGTTGTCAAATATGTCAAAAGAAATATGTATAATGTACTGAACTAATTTGTAATTTAATTTTTAAAAATGCCGACATTCGACACGACAGTTTGACCTGAATATGTCATAACACACTACAACACTGTAAAAACCATCTAACACAAGATAATGATAATCTACCGAATTAAACTTTTATAAATATCAGTGCTCCTCAAAACATCTAGAACAGCTCCTTGTAAGGTTGCTGGCGTGTACGGCAATTTATGAGAAACAAAATAACTTACGATTTTAAAAGGCACTACTCTGGTGACACTATAACAACATTTAAAACATATTTAAGCAAATAATTACGAGGAGTATCCCGCTAAATTTTTAAAAACATGATGTTTTGCGAACTGACAGCTGTCAACTGCCCGAAATAATTGGTGTGTTTGTTTACAAATTTTGGCGACATCTAGTAGCTCACAGCCGATGTTGAAACTGTGTAAAATGTGAAGGTAGCGAAGAATTACGTTACTGTCTTAAAACTGCTGTGGACTTATAAGGAATTATGTAATGCATATTATTTTCTGTGATGATAATATTAGGGACGCATTCTACTTGGTAAATGATGTATTTACTATTTTTTTACGTAACAAATTTTGAAATAAAGAATATTGTGTACATTGTTTTTTAATCAAGTAAAGTTAAGTAAAGTCAGAATTCATAAGAGGCCAAGGTTAAACTATATACTTATATGTTCTGAAATATGATTTGTAATTTTATTAAAATAAAATACGTAACGTATAATAACTTAATACTAATTTGCTTCACCTGCAACAAAACGAAATTTTCATATTAAAAATGTTGTTGTTGTTGTTGCGGACATAAGGCAATTATTTTGACTGTTATACATAGTTAACAGACCACTAAAGTACTCAGAGGTATAAGATTATGGGATTTTCGGTTGTTTTGGTAAACAAATATAACAAATTTTAAGAAGAATATGTAATATTATAGGTTAACAAACATAAGAACTGTTTGTTTGTCAATCTATAACATTATATATATTCTTCTTGAAATTTGGCCCATGACACTCGCAGCTTCGCTGCTCGCCGAAGATTCGCTTAAGCATCTTATTCAAATATGTTTTATTTGTCAAAATAAACCCACATTTTTTGAGCAGAAGCTGTACTACATTGTATGTTTTGTTGTCCCCAAGGGCAACATATAAAACTTAAGGATTCGCTTTAGCGAACCTCGGCGAACGGCGAAGCTGCGAGTGTCAAAGGCCAAATTTTAAGAAGAATGTATTTATAATGTTATAGATTGACAAACAAACAGTTTTTATGTTTGTCAATCTATAATATTATGTATTCTTCTTAAAATTTAGCCCTTGACACTCGCAGCTTCGCTGCTCGCCAAGATTCGCTAAAGCGAATCCTTAAGTTTTTATATATCACCCTTCGGGACAACAGCGTGTTTTGATTGTCAAAACAATGCACATTTCTTACTGTAATGTTTTTTTTTTGTTAGAATATTGTGCGTGTCTTATTCTATGCTCCATCCGTTATAAGAAATGCTTTTATAGTGCAGCGGCACTGATATCTCCGAGGGTAATTTTAAGAATTTTATTTAGAAAAACTTTGGGAGGTACAAATAAAAGCAATTTTATAAACTTTTAACATTAAAATACAGAGCATAGTGGGCCGGACTCCACCCAAGCGCAGGCGTTTGTGTTGTGGAGCCCGACCCCTCCCCAAATCAGACGCAAAATAATAATAATTCGGAAAACAGAAATAGAATTCTTAATTATATTAGGGTACCCTGTTGACGGAACATCACTCTTAGGAAAATTTATAAATTAC
>JAUIMW010001427.1:0-12628 GCA_033557785.1 Enochrus cinctus
ATTTTTTTGATTGTTTATTACTGTGTTTCTTAATGCATCTGTATATACAAAAAATACAATAAAATAAATTAAAAAATTAAATTTATAATTTTATTTATTACTCCCTTTTTCTTAAAAATAATCTTAATTATTAATAATAAATTTAAATTATTTTTTTACAAATAATTAGTTACAGAATATTTTCATGCTAATAAATAATTGTTGAATTCGTAAAAGGAGGACCGTTGTCACTAATTAGGCAATTCGGTAAACCAAATTTATCACCGATTCGGCATTTGAACTTTTTAATTTAAAAATTTCCAACCATTTACTGTGAGTGTCAATTAAAACTAAATATTTGTATTATCAAATATTGGTCCTAAAAAAATCTACATGTACGCGAATCGCGAATTGTTAAATCGGTTCTTTACACCCTAGCTTGAAGGTCAAGTGAGTGCTAGTGCAGTAAATCGCTAAAAGTGGTTGGACATTCACATTAAATATTGAATTCCACACCAAAAAATACTATTTCAATACTATTTGCATGCTATTTATTTACATATAGAATAGGGCAGCACTAAGCTTGAATAGAAACAAATTATTTGCGCTTTGAGCGGTCCGATGCCGTATAGGCGGCCAAACAAAGAGCACACGCGCCAAATTAATTATATGCCAACCACCATGTCTCTATGTGCCTCTTGTGAACAAGAGACAAAGCTGTTTCAGTACCATAGTTGCACTGAGAAGACATGTAAGGAGTGTTCACGACTTACTACTTCAGAGGAACTTCCCACGTTTAAAATGGCACGACAAATTCTCGAAGTTGGAACACACAATTACAAAAAGATATTGAAAAATAAAGAACGATAGGCCAAATCTAAAAACAGAAGAATTCTTAACACAAAAAACAATTATCGCCAACGAAACAAGAGAGATAATAAAACTAAAAGCCATTATGGCGCAAAAAGAAGAGCTTATTCAACAGGAGCGTAAACTCATTGAGAAACAGACTGCAACACAGGGAGAAACAAATCATGTAATGAACAAGAAAGTTAATCATCAAAAAAAAGGGCTCAAACCAAAAGAAGGAACTGGGAATAACACAAACAAGCAAACTACCCTACAATAGGTCACAAAGTATAAGTGCTTATGAAAAACCACCATTAAAAAGGAAGATCCCAAAAATCACTCGATACACCATCTACATGCCCACCAAAAAGAAAAAATGGAGAAGGTAATAAACTACAAGAAAACTACTCGTGTAAGCAAACAAAGACAAAATACCTTATTAGGAACCACAAAAAGCAATGAAGAAAACAAATTCGAGTCCCAGGAAATGAGCCCAGAGACAAGAAAATATGGTTATTTGTGTCAAACATCAAAAACAACTTAACAGAAGAAATTGTTACAAGGTACCTACAAATGAAAAACCCTAATAGCCAGCCATCTGTAAAAGAACTCCACCCGCAAAACCAAGTAGACGGCACCAAGTATTCTATGGCGGGGCTAAACAACGCCGGCTATATTTGATCAGGCCCGAGCTCGGTGACTTTTTTTTTCGTTTCGGGTGGACCAACATTTATATGGAGCATCTTATCCAATGTAGAAACTACATCGTCATAGGTAAAATCATACAGAGCGCGTCTTTTTCGCTGCGATCGTGACTTTCTTAACACAACAGCTTTCAAAGCAGGGCGGCCTGGTAGAACATATATATCTAGTTGGCGTTGGGCTAAACCCTGCACTAAAAGAAGACACAGCATTTTTTACAAGACACAATTAACAAAAACAACCAACATAGCAGTACCCTCAAACTTTTCAAAACAGCCAAAGCATAAAAAACAGGAATAGAAAAAAAACGAAAAAACATCAAAATAGTCAACATAAACGCACAGTACATCATAAACAAGACGGCCGAACTGAAATTTTGGAAGCTACTTATGTAGATCAGAACAGATTCATGGCAGATTCATGATAATTCACAACAATAAAATTAAATCACGACCACTAAACAAAAATCAGAATCAGAGTCAGAAGAAAGAATCATTGAGCTCTGTGACATGGTCATATCAGCAGCATATGTGTCTTCATATGTGTCTACAGATCCTTAGCAGCAAACACCGATCAATTCCTAGATAAATTATTCATGGAACCATCACTAACCAAAGACAAACTCATCAAAATCACTAACTCCTTCAATCTACTCACCATATTCTAAAATCTATCCAGAGTAACAAATACTACCTCAACCTGTATAGATAATAACATAACAAATGCTACTGACAAAATATCATTGGCAGAAACAATAAACTGGTACATATCAGACCGCCTGACCCAAACAATAACACTAGCAACTATCATCAAAACTGCAACTGACGAAACAGTATTTATTAGAAAAAAAAAATAAACCGAACTAACATTGATGGCCTTATTGAATGGCTCCAAAGCATAAATTGGAATGAAATGATTATCTCCGATGACGAAGAGGAATGCCTCAACATATTCTGCACAAAGATCCAAAGAGCATTAAACATGGCAATGCCCATCAGAACTGTACGAGCAAAGAGCAGAAATGAACCCCGTAATTGGTATACGGATGGAATTCGAAAAATGAAAAATACCCTAGAAGCACTCTTCACCATCTCAAAATATGAAAAACATGTATTACAAATACATAAAGAACATCGCAGATTGTACAAAGAAATGATTGTACAAAGTAACGTCAAAATAAACAAAAAACCATCTGGAAAATAACAAGAATGGTAGTGAAACTCGAAAAACAGAGCATCAGAGATCTACCGCTTCAACTGCTCCACTCATTTTTAACACACAGAAAACAACTCAACAACCATATGTCAGACTGGCAGGAGGTTAGAGCCCAAGGTTGACCCCGCTATTGTTCATCCTACATATTAATGACTTTGTCTACAACACATCTGCGGACAAATTTGCCTTTATGCAGACGATTTAACCTTCCTCAACGTTGACCAACACAACACAACCCAAAAGACAAAAACAGTACTCCGAGAAGCAAAAACGTGGTTTATCAACAACGGCCTACAATTGAATACTGACAAAACGAACATACTCGCCAGTAGTGCAGCAAACCAACAAGAGCAAACACCTCTAAAAACCTAACCTAACCTTACCAAACCTAAAATGTTTTACTTACACATGGCATATTTATATAGGGCTCCTCACCAAGAACGATGGATATTCTACGATAAGAATCCTATGCGATGCACCTCAACAACAAAGCTGCAGATGTTTATTTAAACAAACAGGCATATTTCTTTCCATATTCCTTATCATCATGGAATATATGCATAATCACAAAAACAGCGACCTACACCAAGCGAGGTTACATTGCATTGCCCCTCCAGCCACTCTGCAGCACCCAATAGAACGCTATATATATAACGGAATAAAACTTTACAATACAAGGTATAAAGGAATTGCCCAAACACAAATTCAAACGAATCTATTAAACAGACCTTAAAGGAAAGTCCATTCTACTCCCTAGAAGAACTGCAAAGGGCAGGGCTCTTATGAAGTTAGTGAATTATATTATTATTGTATACTATTATTCTCACTTCTTAACATAAATGCTGATCCGTAGTTTCAACATTTATGCCGGAAAATTTACCGACCACTTTAATTAGAGCGGTTCGGTTCAGGCGCGAAGAAAGAAGTTCATCCCGACTCCTTGATCCTCTCTTAGGAATTTCCTCACAATGTGCAACTGTATGGCTCGCTGTCCCACGTTGACGATGACCTTCGATAATCCTAGTACATGCAGATTCCTCAAAAAGTTGTTCCTCATGATCCCTTCAGCGGACATAACCAGAGGGAAGATTCGCACCTGATTTAGTCTCCAAGTATTTTTCATATTGTACGCCAAATTCTCGTACTTCAGTATCTACCCTCGTTACGTCTTAGCGATGTTGTGGGAGAGTGATACCGCAATGTTTATATATGGACCCCGTTTGTTTTTTGTTTCTTCATCAGCAGAATATCCGACCTGTTGTAGTCAACGGTCCTGTCTGTGATTACGGGCCTGTCCCAATACAGCACGTAGTCCTCCGACTGGTCGTAGCTCATATTTATAGTATGGCTGCTTGTATCTTGCGACGTAAGCAGTATCAGACAACATCGGGCATCCTCCCATCTCGTGCTCTATGGTCTTACCTTCGATTCCGCACTTTCGACATCTGTCCGACATATCCTCCTTTAGGCAGTGCTTCCTGTAATTGTTGGTTGCGATTACTCTGTCATCTGGGTAAAGATGACCGTCCTTTAACCAAGCCAACGAGCTCTCCACATCAACTCCATCTCCACTGAGTAGGGTGGGGTATCTTACGTGCAGAGCTCCTTCCTTGCAATGTCTGACGTTGTCCTGGTGTCTCCAGAACAAAGTTCGGTTGGCCCAGTTGAAGTGGCGTATAACCTTTACCACCTCTTTCATCAGTTCATCGCCAGAAGAACGTTGGCGCATCATCTTTTCTTGACCAAGACACAATTTTTTGATGTTCCTCCTTACCTTCGTGACGCGTACAATCTCCTTACCGAAGCGTTGGGATGAAGCTTCCGAAATTTGATACACATCCGTCGGGTTAGCCTATCCAGCTCTTCCAAGTTTGTAACCGACCATTTGACGATCCCAAACGAATAGACAAGCACCTGTATCGCCCAGGCGTTTTTGGTGGCTATGAGGTTTCCTCCTGAGGGATGGGGTCAGGTTTGTTATCCTCTCTTGGTACCTACTAGCTACCGTTGTTGGAATACCCTTCTTTGGGCTAAAATGATGCAACCTATTCCATATGCACTAGTATCTTAAGATGAAATAACTTGTAATTCTGGTTTAAAATGAGTTAATATTTTTGAAGATAAAAATTTCTTTTTTATTTTATAGAAAGCCAATTGTTGCATTTTATTCCAACTCCACTTAACATTTTTTTTGTAATAACTAGTATAGTGGCTACAATTTTGAACTAATAAACAATAAAAATATTAAACATAAAAAACCAAAAAAAAAATAGAAACATTTATTGGTATTTTTACCTTTAAAATTACTTCAACTTTATCTTTTGAAGTACTTAAACCTTTTTTTATTTATAGTACTTTATTTATTTTAAGTATTAAACCTGCATAGAATAAAATTTTTAAAAGTAACTTTAATAATTCCCAATGTTGAAATTCATCCTTGCCAGTTATTAGAATATCGTCTAAAAAAACTGCTATACCTTCAATTTTATCAAACATTTAATCTAAAATCTTTGAAAAATGCCAAGCGAAGATGAAATTCCGTATGGCAACCTAGTATTAAATTGAAATAGTCTCTTTATGTATTTATGTTACAGATCTTTTTTGAATTTTCATACAGTTCAATCTGCGCATAGGCTTGTGATAAATAAATTTTACTAAAAATTCTTCCATCTTTTAAGAAAACAAATAATTTCTTGAACCTTTGAATATGTAAGTTAGGATTTACTGAAATTTTATAGTCCCCACAAATACGAATATTTCCATCTGATTTAATTACACATACTATTGAGGTAGCACCATCACTAAATTCAACTTAAGAAATAATTTTTGCATAAATTTTCTAATTCATTCTCTACTTTTTAATTTAATGTATCTACTATAAACACTACGTACATTTTATGTTCCGTCCAATTTCTTCGCCTCTTTTCCTGCCTATGTCTGTTTTTGTTAGGTTCTATCTCTTGTCTTTCTCCGTGAAGGATTGCAAGAAGAGTTTGTTTTCTTCCTGCATTTTTCTGCTTCTCTATTTCATTCTTTTCCTATTTACGTTTAAAGTTCCTTTTCTTCATTATCTGTCTTGTTATTCCAATTCCTTGCCATTGGTTTTGCAATAGCTTCTCAACTTCATTTTCTAGTTCTTTCTGCGTACCTTCCATTCCATTATTGTTGTTTTCCCTCTTCCCTTTTTCTAGCTCGTCTATTTTATCGTTAAAAATAGTATTTTCTTTTTTTAACGATATTCATTTCTTACAAATATCGTTTTGAATATTTCTTATTTTATAAACTATAACTGGGAGCTGAAGCATTAAATAAAAATTCTTCATAGCTCGCTAACAGAAATATTTGCTTCAGCTAAACATATATGGTAGCATTAACGTATTTATCTTACTCATTATCTGCCATAGCGTAATAAGATTATTTGTAAGAATTTATGCGAGTAATACCTTAACATACATAATTTCATATTTTTTAGTGAGAGGTAATTTTGTTAGCTTAATTACCTGAAGTACGTTCTTATACTTTGACATAGCATAGCTGTATTTCTATATGTGAGATGAATACCTAAATATATATATATATATATATATATATATATATTTCTTTTAATAAAATATAATTTTCTCACGCTCAAGTATCTTTACGATTGTGTGCCCCAGAAAAAAACATCGTTCCTTCATATTTCACACAATTATTTGAAAACCATTACGCAACTTTATGTAGTATTAAAATTTTATAATATCACCAGATATATTAGGTGGGTTGAGAAAAAACACCAGATTTTTTCCAAAACATATATTTTTGCACCATTAGAAAATAATTCGAAAAATAGTAGCAAAGCATTTGTCAGTTTCTGAGAATTCTCTATTACTAGCATTTAATGATTACCCATTTTCATAAAACATAATAATATAAATTAATGCAGTAAACAATATATAATAAAATAGTAATCAGGTATTCTCTTATTCATTTTATTTTCTGATTTTTAATAACTTTTAGCTTGAGTCACTCTAAAGATATTTATATCTAAATAATGTATTAGTAAAATGAGCTATTTAGCACTTGGAACTGAATATAATATAAATATTTTAACTAAAAATATTTCTACACAATACTAAGCAGTAGTTTGGTAATATCATATTAAAGATAATAATAGTGGTATTTGTGCAAAGAGAATATCATAAATTTATTTTTATTCGCTTATCAAACATTTCAATTTTCAGTTTGATAATATTTAATAAATTTTTCAAGTTCACAATTAATCGTAAACTGTAAAGAATACTGCTGATTGAGAAGTGATACTTCCACTGTTTCAAATAGTATGTAAAATTTGCAAGAATTTTATAAAAAATAGAAAATATATTTTTTACGTTTGCTATATAGATTATACAAAGAATTTCTATTGCATTGCTCATAAAGTGAGTAACAAATTCTAAAAAAAAACATTTATGTAAAAATGGAAAATATAAATTTAAAAATATAAAAATGAAGCCGCAAAATACATAACAAAATCAAGACCAAATACATAAAGAATAACAAATCTATTGAACAGTAATTTGATAAATAAAGTCGAGGTGGAATTGTTTCAATATGTTCCCTATAGACCTACGAGAACGTTGAGAATTTATAGGAAAAACGCTTTCTGAATTTCGATTCCGATGCGGGATGTGACATTCAATAAAGGTCCTAATATAATTTGTTTGTGACAGCAGATAAATAGCTTTGGTTTGATATTGGTTTGTGACATATATGCGTGGAAGATTATGTATCAAATAAAAAACAATTTTTTATTTTTGTTGGGCAAAATTAATTACAAGTCATTTATTAACGTTTATAGAGAGCACTCAACCTTAAAAATAAAAAGAATTTTAGTAAACTAGCAAGACGCCCTTTCATTGGGCAAAACAATAAAATAAATTATATACATTAATACTTATAATACTAATAATTTGTAAACTAAATTATTACGCACATTTTAATAAAAATTAAAAAATATTAAATCTCCATCCATCAAGGGAATGCTGTTCGATATAAAAAAATGATATGCAGTCATATTAAATTTAAATACTGCAACTGTAGTCAAACGTATCCTTTGAGTCGAACTCTCATATTAATGTCTCATTAAAAGGGTTGCCTTTGTAGATATATTTGACTAAACTTTTTGGTAAATACTCCTTCGATGGAATTTTTTTCAATTCATTATTACCTATGTGTAAAAATTTAAGGTGAGGTGTTGGGTAAAAAGCTGACGCCTTTAATATTTTTAATTTGTTGCCATCTAAAAATAGCGATGTAAGATAAGGTAATTCAGCAAAAGTCAGTTTTGTTATTTTAGTAATTTGATTGTTACTTAAAACCAAATCAGTTATGGATAAAGATTGCAAGAAAGGCACCCTAGGGCTGAGCTTTATGTTATTCTTTGCTAAAATGAGCTTCTTCAGTTTTTTACAATTTGAGAATACGAGTCTTTCCAATCTTGGCAACTTATTCCTACTTAGATCTATTAATTCTATGTTTGGCATGGCGTTGACGATTTCCCTGGGAACTCTTCTTAAAAGCATCCCATCTGCGTAGAGAGTGTCTGCTTCAGACACAAGATAAAGAAGATTGGAGACATTCGTTCTACCCATCGCTGTTATGTCTAAGCATTTGATGGGGTCAGATGGTATTTTTGGTTTTCTCGTTGTGAAATAAGCGGTGTTTCTTGGACTACATGGTAAATTATAGAACATTCCCGCATCTGTCGTGGTTAAAACTAGGAATCTAAAAAAAATATATTGGTGATTATCAGGTTTTTTTCTTTGAAATAGCAAAAAAACGTAGGGTTCTAATGTAACATTTTTGTGTTTTTCCAAATTGACGTAATAATTTCTTGACATTCAGATAAAATGTGTCAATATTTACTAATCTTTATTTAATCAAAAATTGATAAAATATCTATTATTTCCGTACTTTAAACCAATATATATTTTTGTGTATATGGAAATATTTCCAATAAAAATTTTGTACTAATTCAAAAATATATTTTTGACATATATTATAGCAAAAATTTTAAATAATACAACAACAAATCTTCACAAAATTGTTCTTGTTCTTGCTCATTAACTTCAAAAAATTCTGAAATGTAGTATTTGTTTGCATTTCAATAAAACAATACCTTCAGGAAAAATGTCTGTTGTTGTTAATGATTAAAAGGAATAAATACATTGGTTTAATATCAAAAAAGCCACAATATTTTATAGGCAATGACGATAAAAAATAAATGATTGTATGTGGTATGGTTATGCTTGAGGAACCTTATTAATACTTAATTGACTTACGTGAAAAATATCGTAAAAATTATCTTGACACTCTCCATACTGATGTTAAACAAATACAACTGTTTAAAACCTGAGCTAATTCACCAATAATACGCACGATCACGATGTATACGACGAGTAGCATGCGCTTTCTTTGAAGTATATACACGATATGCAGCTGGCACAATTTACTTCTAGTTTTATTATATCATCACAACATTCGCTATCTATTTTTAAACTTTTGGCAAAATTTTTTAGCATTATCTAAGTTTTAAATCAATTGAAAACATATTATTTTTTCTATTAGATATTTATACACATTAATAATTATATCCAAATCAATTTTTTCTTTGAAGTTTTATTTCATTTTTATAGTTCAGCCCTCTCGTATATTTATATTAATTTGTACTAAAGCTCTTATACTAAAAACAACCGTTCGTTTTAATTAGAAGAATGGCTTTATGTGCTTTCATAATCAGTTGACCGTAAACAATTTGAGATGACCCTCAATTATACTATCACAATTGCAAAAAGCAATTATTGAATTGAAATACTGCTTCTTTTACTTCAAATATATGATTACTGTTGCATCTGGAAATAGATAACGTCTCATCGCCATAATTTTCCACTTAAACTGACTCAATTTATTTGTTCCATTGATTTTGAGAAACGCAAATGTATTTCTACATCTAAATGGCGTTTATATGCGTAATTCCAAAATATTTATGTCCCTAATCTTTGCCTTTTATTTAATTTTAAAAAGATAACAAAATATCAAAAATAAACTTACTGATATATATTGATATATTATTTATTTAAATCTCAAGTTCATCTCAAAAATAATCAGTGAGTAAACTACTTTCGAAACGTTTTAACGGCAATTCCTTGTACTTAATTTCCCGTCACCAGAGTCAGGGCGCCAGAATAATTCGCATTCATGTATTGGAATAATGCCAAACCAATTCATCCTTGATAAAATAAACAGTCTGTATTTGCCCTAACACTTAACAAAAAAAATATTTACTTTCTTTACAGAGCCATGTCGGGTTTATATTTGTTTATTTTTTTTGTCCTACTTGCAGTTAATATCTTTTATTACTATTATTTTTTTTAATTGAGCCCTTTATTATCTTATAAATTTTTCCAACATCTCATCTGTCTGAGACTATATATTCCTTAAAGAGGATGGATAATGTTTCAACATTGCTAATTTTTTTATATTAATGTGTTCACGGAATGAGCATTTATATCAAATTAGAAAAAATGTACCCTAGCATTTTTTTACGTCAAATGCAAGATAAAACAACCAATAAAACTATGATTCATTTTTCTGGTAGATATATGTTTGCTGAACTCCAGTTATTTATTATAAGGGCATGTGAACAGGCCTAATAAAATTAACATATATTTAAAAATAATAATAATAAAGTCCTAAATTTTGTAAATTATACTTAAAAGTTATAATATATTATAAATTTTATGAGATGGTTTTCTTTTATATTCTTTTTGGCACATGATAGATACGCTACCTTATATCGTTTTTCCACAGCAACATATACAGGCACCCTTCAATTAATGAAAGTACCTGGAAAAAAAATCTTCGTGATTTTACAATAGTTTTTTAAGTGTACAAATTTCCACTCAGTACATGGTACACAGAGTTGCCTCATAAATGACTTTCAAAATTACAAAAATATATATAAATATATAGAGATAGAAGACTCCCCAATACATATTCAACGTGAGCTTGCCAGTTAAGCTGTAAGTCAACCACTAATCTAAGAAAAAGTATTGTATCTGTAGAGGTAATTATGTCGCAGTTGTAGTTTACTTCCTAGAGATTGCTGATTTCTCAAACTAAACTTCAATATTATCGTTTTTCTACATTTATCCTCAAGAAGTTGGCTTTGAAGCATCTTTCGAAAGGCACTTCAAAACTGAAGAATTTAGGCACCTCTCTTGATAAATTTCCAAGTCGAAGTAGCAATTTATCCAGGCATTTAATCTTTCACTATTACCTTTTAGTCATAAAAGACATCAACAATTGCAAAGCAGTCCGCAAAAACCAATATGGTTCAGTTTTGCTCATTAGTAGGTCATTGCTTAAGCCAGCAAATGCCTTTGATAGATCTATAAACAGGCCTGCAGCTTGGTTTTTTCTGCTAAATTCTTTTAGTATTCTCTTCAATATATGGTAGATAATATGATGAGTGGATTTTCCATTAGTGAAATCACTTTTCATTTTAATAAATAATTCATATTTTGTAAGAAAATTGTTCATTCGATTGAGAAAGGTTTTTTCAATTATTTTTGAAATAATAAATAGTTGTAGTTTTTAATTTCAGTAAATGCAAAACTACTTCTGACTTATGTATCTCCAATAAAAAGTGGGTATTATAAATTTTTTTGGCTTTTTCTATGTCTCTATGTAGTTTCTTTTCAAAGCTTTTCTTAAACTTACAGAATAAAAGCAACCATAGTATAGTATTCTCAAATCTGTTTTATCACACCAATGAAAAGCCACTCAAAATGTGAAGCATGTCCTATTTAGCTTAGCACACATTTCCGTTACATGACTATTCAAATCCAAATGACGGTATTATAAAAATTAAAAATGTGTTTTTTTCATCATTTGTGGACAACCTATAATCCACCCATAGTTTGCTAGTTTGTCCATAACGCCAGCAACACTTTTGACTGAGTCGCAACAAAATTAGGGTCTCCCGCATTTAAAACTTACCTTACACTTTGCCCTGAAGCCACAAAAGATGACCATCACTAACATAGATACTAAATGATGTGGGCGCAAGAACAGAGCGCTGCGGGACCCCTTTTGTCAATCAGGTCAAGCCAAGCACAACCAGCGTCAGTTCGCACCGACTGATATCGCCCCAAAGATAAGATTCAAACTTGAATTAGTCTGCCCCCATGCATCATATGGTTCCAATCGAACTCCTTTGAAAAGTCGCACCCACCATACAAGACCCACACCCTCTATCCATTCCTCAGTATATTTCCGTAAAAATGATTCAATAAATTTTTCATAAAACCCATATGGAGTGTTTGTAAAAAGGCTAAATTTATATAAAAAATTCAAAAGTTGTTCTCTGCCAAGAGTAGACGAAACCCAAACTACCAACTAATCTAATCACATCATCCACAGTAACCGGAAAAACATAAAACTGTGATCTATAAACACTGCCCCATCAGAGCCTCCTCCAAGAAAAGCAAAAAGATTATTCAAGACTTTAGCAGAAGCTAAGAAAAGGTCGACTTAACTTTGTTGTTGTCCTTGCAATCGGAAATCTCTGCAAAAAATCTACTCGAAGCAGCAAACAATACCCTTCTTCAAAGTGTAATAGTTGAAGACGACACCTGACTCAAAGAAGCGACCCTTTGAAAATTATGTTTAATAATTCCTAAGGGAAAAACACCGTAACTCCATTTTACTGAGTCCAGTGAAAACCTACAAAGTCTATTTGTTAATCCCTAAAAATGCCTAAAGGAGAGAACCATACTAAGATATCGTAATGATCGGAAAGATCAGTCTGAATCACAAACGAAAGACCTCTTCAGACCATTACAAA
>JAUIMW010001428.1:0-12627 GCA_033557785.1 Enochrus cinctus
AAGTAAAAATCAAATACTAAATATAGTGCAAACCGGTAGCCAATGCAAGCAACTATGTACTTCAAAGTATCAAATAAAATAACTTAATTACCAATCATTATAAAATACTTCGGTTTATGTGTACTGTATAATTATAAGTTATAGTTTTATAAATATTTTTCAATTACGAACACAAGATTAATTTAATTATGATAAAAGCACAAGCGCTCATTAAATACCTGTTGCTGCGAAAGGCTCCGTACGCAAACGTATATGTATATCTTGATCTTAAAACAAATTTTTTTCTTTTAACTAGAAAATTGCACATTACTCCGCATTTTTGCTTATTGTGCGCTTTACCCCAGGCGTGGTTATCATTTTTATATAATGGTAATTTCTTACATTGTAACGAAGCTCGTTGCGTACGCTAAAGATGTAGGCAGATAAAACTCGCGAAGAAGAATGCGTGGTATTGCCATTTTTATATATTTACCTGGGCGTATTTTAAAAAAATCTTTATAGAAACTCGCATATTTATGACGAAAGCCTTTGGGGTTTCGATTTTTTTTTTAACTCGAGGTCTACGTTTTGGAGTCGCTAGCGAAGAAAATAAATACGAGGTAGTTCGTGGCGACCGAGCCGTAAATGATCAAAACAGAATTTCAAAGAACCTGCTCGACTTCCCTTGGTATTTGATCGCATTTCCGTTTCGTACCACGGTCGATATAAATCGAGCCTCTGGCCAGACACCATAAACAAAAGCTTTGTTTTGCAAACTCGAACTTGTACCCTCCTCTAGCTATAAAACGGCAATTTATTTTTAATATGCTGCGTTCATCTTCTGAGAATAGAATGGCCAGGGCTTCTTCTGGAGAGTAGGTATTCTAAGAATCAGCTTTGTTCGTGCAATGTTCTTGAGTGCTTTTGTTTTAAGGTGAGTAAGTGTATCGCGAGGCGCAGGACATAATAAATCCTGAGTCATCAAAAATCTAGGGGAGAAAGTCGCGTTTACACACTCACACATGAAATGTGACAATCAATGGTGCATTATATGTTAAATCTTGTAAGTATAATAAAAGAAACCAGTAACGCCTCCATTACAAGTGCATTAAAACAGAAAGTGAGTACTTAAGACGTAATCGATCTTGAACATATTGTTAATTGCAAAAGAATGAAGTTATTGTTATCCAAATAAGTCTCTGGCTATTTTGATGACATCTCGTTATGTGAGAGAGGAAAAGGATTGAATAGAAAGTGCTGGTGTTCGTAGTGATTTTGTCGATGGTTCTTGAGCATTCGCGCTTCAAGACGTCTGGTATAATTTAATTCGTCACTTGGTATATAATCAAGAAGTTATGTCAGTAAAAATAGTAGTTGAACTTGGAACAGGTTGCTTATATTTTAAGCATGGGTCGGTAGACACGGCTGGGATACGCATGGCCTGTGCGTTAGTACAACACTAAGTACTCCTTTCATTCTTTCACTATGAACTTTGGTTACGTCACCTTACACGGACCAATTAGTACTATTAACGCTCTATAACTTTTACTGTCTGATGCCTTTTGATGTTTCTTATATAAGTTATTTTTTGTGGGTGGCATGGTGATTGCGAACAGATTTTGGGTAGCCCCTAAAACCACCAGTCGTTTGAAACCTTAGAACCTTGAAATATTTTTATTAGCTTGTTCGGTACTCGACTCTCGAAAAGTAGCCGTATTCAGTTTCTACCAATCTTCCGGCCATCAAAAGCTTTATTATTTTCTGGTGCAAGATCATAGGCTTAATAGCTGCTCTTCGTTTTAATGTCATCTTGCACAAGAAAAAAATATGGATACAATTATTTTTATTACGACGTGATTTTAAGAGCGAGAGGCACAAAGCTCCGTTCCCACAATGAGTTCGAGTATGCGGTGCAGTTGCCAAAACCAGGTCAGATCTTAAATAATCGTGCGGATAATGGAAGAAGAGATTCTTTCTCCTGTCTTTCTCTAAGTTCATTTGCTGTTTACCTAGACTGGCAGAATACAGCTTAATTAATATCTCACGCCTGAGGTACCTACGATCTTTGTTTGGAGAACAATGTAATCATAGAGCTATAGATAATTTCTTGGAAAGTTATAGTTCGCAAGGTTATTTTAACAACATCCGTGGCCTTGACTTTACTACGGCTATAACTCATAAACTATAAACGAAATAATACGGTTTAGAAAACAATAATCTCTTTTGCAATTATGTGGATCACGTTACTGTAACAACTCTGAAATTATACGTTTGGTGAATGTGGATAATTTTAGAGCCTGAGTGCACTGAAAAAATGGCGAGCTAGGTCCAAAAATCGAACCCTGGGGTACGCCGGTTGTTGCTCATTTAGCCATGCACGAGCTTGCTGTAATGATATATGTTAGGAAGGTCAAAATGTTCTAGCGCCAAATCATTCGGAAAAAGCAGCAAGGTCCGCTATAATTGGGCTCATAATTGCAAAAGATATGGAGCCAATTATGCTAGATCAGCTATTGATACTGTTATAAATTACCTTGTAGTAAACCAAAGTTTAATTGGCAACCAATACACAACTGAAATAATGAGTGTAAAATTAAAAAATGGCATAAAAACAAGTCGTTAACGGTACTGACTACGCGATGGAATACCGCCCAGTGGACCCGGCCATGTGGTCAAATATTTTGAATAACAAGAAAACGCGTCGTCGTAAATCAATCAGATATCTTTTGGAGAGGTTCTTCGTCCGGGGCAGCTGTTGAAATTGTAAAAATGCAATTTGGGAACTGTACGAGATAAGTTTTGAAGGTGGTCATAAAATTTAAAATTATCTTTAAAGGCTACAACTGGTAGGTGTTGGGAGTAGCTCTATAGCTGGAGAAATTGTATTATGGTCAGTTGAATACATTAAGGTGTTGTTGACACGTTATATCGAACATCCAAAAATCGATATTGGTCATAAATAAGCCAAATAAGAAGTTTTTTTGTTGAAGATTGCATCTCAATTTTGCTGGGCGCGATAAAGTGAATGGTACGTTATTGGATACTGTATCTTTATAACATCGCAAATATTTGTGAATTGGCTCTTAACTAAAAACAAACAAAAATAAGCACAGATAATCTGCTTCCAATCAATTTTGAAGAAACAGTTAATTTCTTCTGTTACTTCAATGCTATCGATACAAATGAGTCCAAGTAATAATAAAAAGCAGTTAATCTGGAAAATTGTACATTGATGCACGCTTAGATTTCTATTCAATAGTAATTTGTAATGTATTTGACATCTAAATAGAGGCTCAGCGTGCCTACATGTACCTTCACCATTTCTTGTAACAATTTAAAGCTACATTGGCAATTATTTATGGGAAGACAAGAACGCTCCAAAAAAGGTTGATACAGTTCCACATTGAATTTGTTAATGTAACGTTGCATGTAAGTTTCCATGAAAAGGTTCGTCTTACATAGGAAAACAACCTAGAAGAGATCTCCTAACGACGTTCTAAAAGGAAAACGTGTGCCCGTTGAATGAGAGTCGTGTTATTCATAAATATTATTAAATGTCAACAGTTAACTCCTCAATTTGCATGGAACACAATATTAAATTCCGTCGGACGACTGTTATAAAGCAATTACGAGCACTGTCAAGGTGTCAGATTATGTTTCTTGGTGCGCTTGCGCCATCAACATCGTGATAAGAAACATCGCCGATGTTGGCAAATGCTTAAAACACTTAACGCGTCAAATTATTTCTCTTCAATGAACACCTTCGTGATGGAGATAACACGTTTTCAAAAAGTACCCGTTATTCTTGTTACAATTTGACCTCGGGACCTCGCGTTTCGCCTCCGAATGACAATTTTCATTACTGTAATGAGATTTCGTCGGATTAAAGTTTTTATTAGTTTAGCTATTAATGTTTTGTGCTGTATTTTCAATCAACTTGAAAAGGTCATGACAGGATTTCTGAGCGGTGTAAGATTTTTAAAAACGTTGTTTCTTTATTATATTTTTAAATCAGTGATTTTCTGTTTTTTAATGCCTGGCAAGGTATACAAATGATCGCTGATCGTTGTTAACTAGGAACTGAGAAGTATCTGGGAATGACATAGAAAAGTACAAGACAAATTAAATTGGAGGATCTTGGTGGAAGCCTTCCTCCAGCAATGGATAGGAAGTAGCTGATGATAATGATAAGTCTTAAAAAGAAACACTTTTAAACAATATAAATAGTTTGCACAAAGAAGCCAAGGTAACTCCTAAAGCCCAAAATGCGACTCAAAATTTTCTTTCAAGATGAACTTTGGAGAAGTTATGGACTACTTTTAAATAAAAATGAAACATATTATCTTGTAGTGTGTGGTCTCACCCGCAATTCTAGCAAGGAAGGCTTTTAAGTAAACAAACCGCGTTTTCGTTGATTAATTATAAGGAAGCTGGCCATTGAGAAAACCAATTAAATGAATTCTACTTTTTTCACCGCGAAACGAAGAATGTTTGTCTTTCCATAAATTAAATTCGGAAGTCGAAATCCTGTCCATCTAACAGTACCTAACAGCTCGAGCCAGGAGGAAGCAGCCTTTAACAAAAAACCATCTAGTGGAAATCCTCTCACCTTTGGAATAAATTAACCAGCCAGGCAAGATCTAAGAAAAAGTGAATATGGAGCAGCCTTCATACATCCACGTATATATTATGTTAACAATCTAAAATTATCTTTTTCCTACTGAACGAGAGTAAAGTTTGGTCTGGCCGTAGGTCTGCCTTCTAGTTTCCTCCAATCTGGTCAGTCAGCCGTCGGTCGTTCGAGTCAGCCAGCTGAAGAGTGCCGTCGCTCAGGGCTGGTTCTGTATGTAACAAGGTTCGGTCGGTTAGAGTTCAATGACTAGGAGATCACCGACTTATTTTATGGATTAGTTGAGCACGGTTGATACAGTGCATCGTCGCACGATGGGTTCTTCTATTATTCTAATTGGCAATGACAGCTACAACGAAAAATGTAATTAACCAAACTGTATTTTATATTTAGTGTCATGTTTTTAATACTAGAACAAGGTTGAATTTCTCTACACGCCATTGCCTTTTAGTTTCAAGTTATTTCGTGAATAACGTTTCGGAAGAATTAATTGTCTTCTTCCGAAACGTTATTCACTTTAACTTTTTTGCTTACTCTTCTTTTTGCATGCTAACACCTGAATGTTATTTTTGGAGCACCTATTTGGTCGTGCAGTTCTCTTGATGGTGCATCCAGCATTATTACCCTAGATTCTAAAACCATAGTTTTCTATTAGTCTATTATGTACTGTTATACCATAAACTTAACAGCTTATAATAAAAATATTAATAGCATATTCAGTGGAACTATTGGATGCTCCACATACGTAACTCCTTTTACTCGCTGGCTGTTGTTCTTGTGCGTAAATAATTCGATACTGGACGCTCTTCTGAACAACAAAGGAGTCACAGAACACGAGGTAAGCGATAACATTATACCAGAGGAGGTACAGTTTTGCCGAAACGAGGTCAAATTCTGAAATGATCGTCGGAAGACAATAACGTTTCTGGTTCACCCAGAGAGTCCATATATCCACGCTCGGTTTCGAGGCCGCTTTGTCGACTGTTATTGATTCGTCTTCGATTTCGTGATTCAGTTATTAAACTGATTTATCGGGAACACTATTTAAATCGCGGACGGGACCGTAGGAAGGCCTTAATGATGCATTCAGCATTAAATTTTGTATTTTGTAATTAGTTTGCAATATTATTTAGTTAATGATCAATAGTTGTTCCCTGAAAAATTGAAGCGAGTAGGCGTACAGCACGCTCACGAAGGTTATTCATTGTAATTACGGCTATGCAAATTAAGATTTTTTATTTTTCCTCTTGATATATAAGACTCCTCCGCGATACTATTTAGATTATTATTGAAAATTGATGAGGAAAGGTCATACTCTGTAATATAATATTATTAAACATTGCCTCAATACCTACTAACAATGAAGCAAACAAAGCCTTTGTGGGTTTAGATTGTTATTGATTGTGATATCATTGATTTCGATTGGTCTTGTTTCTACAAGGGTACCATTAATAACTTTTACATTCTTTTTTTGTAACTGAAAAAATAGACTGGATTCACTTGTTGCAACCGATTTTTTTTTTCATTTGGTTTCTTATTACCATGCAGGTTTACCTCTGATTAGCTACAGCTTTCAGAGGAATTGCACACAATTTGCATGTAGGTTAACGCTTCAAGTGCTCTCTATATCTCGATCGCTATCTTAATTGGGCGCCTGCAAACGTTAACCGATATTGCTACCGTTTGAGGAAACTCTTTAACTCAACAATTGGTCGTTACCAAGATCCCAGGGTGTTGAACTATGCAAATTGAACTTTTAGGGAAATTTTTTACTCGCCTCATTTACATACACAAACAAGTTTTTCTTGTAATTTCATGTTTTCTTCTAAGGTGGTCTTACTTCATAAACCATTCATTTACAGGCCCATTTCTGTTTTAAATGTGTTCTACGCAGCGCTTTGTTAGTAGCTTGTTAGCACTCGAAATTCTAAGTACAATGTGTGTCTGTTCTATTTCTGTAAGTTTATTTACTCAGCTATTCCGAAAGCTCAAGTGGGTGTAATCCCCTTTATTTTATATCCCTTTATAACGTTGAAATTAAGCGTGCTTCAGTAGGTTCCGTTTGTTCTACGGAAAGTCGGAGACAACAGGTGGGTGTGGCGGTTATTTTTACTTGTCACTAACCAGCGAGATATGTTTACATAAGGGCATCTCTCTCGCTAGGTCTTCCTCTCCTTCCAACCACTTAATGACGATGTGGTAAAAATGGTAAGAAGCGTCCAATCGTGGGAAGAATCAACATAAGCAACCCCTACGCGTGAGTCTGCTAGCTATTCAAATAAATTGAAATAAAATTCTAAAGGCCTCTTTGGACGCCAAGGCCACACAGGCTCGCCCACTTTGGTGGGAGTTCTCAATTTCGAAATATAATTTTTATGTGATAGTGAATTATGGCTCTTGGATTGTTTTCTCTTCTCTTTCGTAGCGAGTGGACCTTCACTTTCTACCTGCACTTTCCTTCTCTATTCCTTCTTCTTCAACATGTCCTTAAAGCCTTTTTTGGAAAGCAACATTTCTCCTATGTGAAAACGATACAAGGGTATTATGTTATTAAAACTTATTTGAAATAAGCACGAAGCTATTAGCATAATAATTAAATAATTATAATATTAAACAATCTTCCTAGAGTAACGCTTCACATGGCAATCGTTACGTTTGCTTCAACAGGACGTATAATTACACCTATATGCTGGAATGCTAGTTTCCTGCATTGTAGCGAACAACTGCGCCTATTGCATTTCTTTTGTAAATAATTTATAATAATTGTATACGGGCTTCTGTTTCTATTAGATCTGGTAGTTACAATTATGGCCGTGGGAAAAATATTTAAAAAATATTAACACAAAATAAACAACCAAAGAGGTATAAGTAAGTGCATGTTTGCCATAAAATTTGAAGCCATTATACTAAAGCGACACTGAAAATGTTATCTTTCGTCTGATATTGAATCGTCACAAGACTTTATTACTGGAACTACTAAAAATTTCAATTATGCTTACAATTTCCCGCACAATAAAAGTTAAATTGAACATGGCACACATGTACGCTATCTCCTTATATGTTTTGAACAACATGAACAATTTAAATTGCTACCTACAGGCCTAACCAACCAAAACTTTGTTGATATTAAATACCAATGAAAATTTATGAGTTTTTGGATAAGCTTTAGGGATAAAGTACCGAATAGTACTGATACATTTGATTTTTTTTATTGAGGATCACTATTAGCAGCTATTAGAAAAGTAGTTACTAAACAACAGTTCCCAAGTGTACATTAGTTCAAATATCAAGCAAGGCCAACAACTTTGCAGATATTATAGTAATAACAGAAGAAATTAAGCATTCGTTCAACTGTACCGTATCCCTTTAATTAAGACATGTTTTCCGTTAGTTGCCACATAAACAGAATATACAAAACGAAAGTAATTACAAAGCCATAACTAATAAAATGGTGGCATCTAGTTTAAATAGTTTGCATACATTAAAATATCTACATATTAAGTATTCAACGAGATCAATGTTCAAGTGAAAACTGTACCAACTAATACATCCTTAATAAGGAGTATGTAGATTTTATAATAGCGCAAAACCATTTATTTCCATAATTAAATGATAATCTTGTGCGTCTATGTAGTTAGACTTTCATTGTCATGGGCTCGAGTCTATCTTGCGCAACGAAAATAGTAAATTACTTAGAGTGTCAGGAGACTATCTAACGTCATTAACCATTTTCTTTTATTACCAGGGTTGGGCCTTAAATGGTTTAGGTACATCTTGAATTTGGAAATTTCTATTAATTCTTTCTTTACGGGGGTCCCCTCAAAAGTTTTTTGCTTTGAAAAAAGAACCTTGTGCCTCCTATGCAAAACTTATGCTCACGATAACAGAGACTGGAAAGTTCAAGATAAAGTGACTTTAAATCACATGAAATTATATCCTAATGAGAGACCTCTCCATATGTTAGCATTTCTCAACCAGTGAGACAAGGTATTGTTGTAAAATTAAAAATCGCTCAGGAGTATTTATTGCACTCGTTGTAATTATGCCAGTCCTTACTCGGAATAAGATAAGTAAGCGACCAGCCACGGATATGTCTCGTATTTTTTTGCAATAACCGTTGTCGAGCGCCTTGTTTTTTGTCAGCTCTTATAAATAAAAAAGTGAAATTAACAAGACGAATGGTAATTACCTTGTACAAGCACATACACTAACACCCACTCGCCAGCCAGCATGTGGATGTACAATCACCATCGGCCAGCCATCGTTTTTGTTCTTTTTACGTAAGACCATATGCCATGGAATGTAAAGCATGACAGGGTTTTTATTTAACTTAATTGTTATGTACTTTGGAGTGTGTGTGTGAGGTCGTAACGATTTGTCACCGCAATAAATGTAAACTGTTTGTAATTATTGCGCAAGAAGCCCATATGGGCTGGAAACGTCTGCTGTTTGCTGGAGAACTGCCTGGGAAACGCTGCGATTGCAAGTTTCATTGGACAACCGACATGCAAATCCTGCGGAGCTGGATGCATTTATTTGCTCCACTAGCATACCAGACGATTTTTTCGAGAAGTTTATGTAACGCCTAGACCAGAAAGGCAAGGTCTAGTACGTGTGGATGACTTCAAAAGAAGCAAGCTGGAGAATTGTCTTCAAGGCAGCCCACGTATGCTATAAGCTCCTGTAAGCCATGTCTCAGCTAAGACAAAAGTATCTAAATTATGACTCATTATTTAAGAAAGATTAATAGTTTATTCATAGTCATATCGACAATAATTAGTAAAGCCTTGGTCAAAATTCATGAATAATGTTTCCTAACATATCTTTAAGATTCCAGTCCCAGAGCATAGTAAAATCGCCTGCGTTTGACTGCCCGTACGATCCAATATGTCCGCCGAATATCTTGGCGTATCTGTGCCGTCATCTTTTGAAACAGGTGCCGCTCCAGGCAAATGAAATGAGATTCCTTCGTTCCTCCGCCGGTCGTTATCAGGCATAGAATTTCTCTAAATTATTCGCCCAGCAAATACAAATTTCTACGTGGTGAGCAATCCATACTTAATGCATTCACTTGATCGCTTAGTTATAATGAATTTACAAGTACTTACATGCCCTGGCATGTCTTTACAGTCGAGTGGTAATGCGGGCGGTAAGGTTAGAAGGTCGTTAATTTCGTAATTAGGGTAATAATAGTGTCACAAGTGTTTAGCATAACAAATAGACAGGGAATTCCTTTGTTCTTAATATCTTTGTTGTTTCTTAAGATAATGCGCAATGTTATTAGTGCACTCGGCTAACAATTTTTAGTAGCAGAGATACGTATCTGATGGACATTCAAAATAGGTGGTTAAGGAAGCCTGTCTCGTTCAAATAAATTGAAGCCATAGTTGCAACTCTTGAGCAAAAAAAGCTATTAAAATGCATCTGTATTAAAAAGACCTAATAAATAAAAAGTGTACCGTTTTTTGAACTTGCTCTTTAGAAACCTATAAATCTGGAGGAACATCGCGTTGGGTTTCGAATTAGCATATTAACTGCCATTGAATGATATAAAGCTTCAGTTATCATTTTTATTTTTTCGCGCAGAACAAGTTTAATCGATTTATCCACCATCAAAGGAAGATTTATTCGAAAAATTAAAATAGCCAAATTTCGTTGTGGATTTAAGTTGTCGCCCAAATGGTTTTACTTTTGAATTAATTGAATTACAATGAATTTAAAGAGGGCTATATATTCAGCGAAGAATTTTAATGGGCTATAATTATGGAAGTTTCTGAAAAACCGTCTGGTACTCCTGTCAATTTTAGATTTAAAGGCTATCTACACAAAATATGTGCGAAAACTTGATTTCCTATCTACCAAAAAAAAAAGGTTGATGATGTAAGTGAGAGAATTCCCACATTTCAATTAAAATTAAAACTTTATTCCGAGTAAAGTCGTGCTTCCTCTTTGAAACCAGATCACCAAAATTGATAAACCTGAATAAGGTTTTTTTCTGGGTCACTCTGCATATTTCGGAAATTATTATTTTGTGTCGCTAGTTGTCTTAATTAAAAAAGAACTGCTACTAATCTTAAATCGTTTGTTCCAGGTACGAAAATCCATAAATTAGAATGTTAATCGCCGCACAGGAAGTAAGTGTAAGTAACATTGCTTGTAATATACGAAAATATTAAAATTATATACGCATTAAAAGAAAGTGAGCTCTAGACATTTAAAACACAATTTGCTCAGAAGCGTTTTTTAATTGAAATTTCGTCGATCGGGAAATCCCTCATTATCGCCTCTTTCAACCGGTTAATTGCGGCTATTATTGTTTTTTATAGGTACTTTTTACAATTGCGATTTTTTGATTTCGAAGGTTGAGTCGAACTCCGCATGGGTCCCATTTAGAGCTTGTTTCGTCGCCAGGAAAAAAACTTATCTATTCTGGTAAAACGATGTTTTTCGCGAGACGACCTTCAGAAGCGAGTACAATGGGGCATCGGGCGATTGAGGCCATCGTCTCTGCAGGATTCTTTATGTAACGTTGTCCGTACGTAGGTATGGAGATAGCTCGCGGACTCGTTTTCTACGGCGGTCTCGGCTGCGAACGTCCTGGCATGTGGCTCTCCGACTTTAAAACTTAGATTAGTAGTACTACCTGGGGATAGAGAAACATGAAAGTATGCAATCCTAAACTATTCAATTGGAAATTTTTGAAGAAATGAAACTTTCTTTGAGGGTAGCTCAACCACAGCCAGACTTGGATATTCGTATGGATACCCCTATTTGATAGTAATACTATCACGAACAACACACGAAGAAGAAGCATCGTCGCTTTTATTAACGTCATTATTAAAGATTTATAAAATTTTTTCACGTATGGCTTACGGAGAACAGATCCACTTCAGTCGTTAATGATCGGTGCTATTTTAGCCCATTCGAAGAGCTTACAGCAGTAATTATATTTATTAGAATCACTGGCGTGTCGAGGTCTCGTTATAAAATAAATACTGATTAACAGCCGTTGGAATTAGAAATATTGCACACCGAAGAATGCAGCTTTATTAAAAATATTCGCTGGGAGCTCGGAAAAAAGAAGTAAACGTGTTGCGGCAGGTGCAAGATGAACGTTGGTATGGTGGCCCCATAGCATGAGGAAATTTAGACATCTGGTCGAAGGGAAAAATATGCGCCAATTGGAGACTTTATTACGTATAAGCGCCTGCATAACTCCGTAATTGCATTTTTCTCCTTCGTCCTAGATTCTTTTGTTCGAATGCGACATCCTCTTAGCACAATTTCTGGTGGAGTTGAATCGTCAATAAATAAAATTATTTTGATTGCGAGAGGATTTGCACTTGATTGAATTTCAGGAGCTTAATGGGCTCGGTATTAAAATAACAGAGATCCAGTTTTAATGACTAATAGATCCCGCTAGCGTCGTTTAAATTACAACTAGTATTAACATTTTTCAAGTTGAATGTGCATGCTTGTTTAATTGGCGAATAGCGAACATTCGGTTAACGCGCAAATTAATTTGAACTACGATGCTTGTGTCTGTTTTGTCCAAACTTCTTAGAGGGTTGAGCAGCTAATGGATTAGCAAAGCAGGATTTTGATTAAACACTCTTTGTTGTAAATAAGGTGAGCCACATTTTATAGATTGCAATCGCAGATCTGAATATGCACAATTACGAATGAATAATTGCTTCTTTACTTCAAAAACAATAATAAATCCTTCGTTTTTTCTCACGCCATATGGAGAGTCAGCATAATTCCCACATGCTCAAAACGTAGGCATATCTGTGCAAACAAATATAAAGTTATGACGCCACTGTTTGCTCAATAAATCAGACAATGGCTAGGTGGAACATGTGAAGATAGCGATTGTCTTAGTTTTATTGCTGAGTACACCGCAATTAATTGCTTCGTACGTATTATCAAGCAAATAGAAAAAGGGAGACTTATTATTAGTGAAAAATACGAAGAAAATGAGTTTTTGTCGTGTTTGTTGAAATTTCAATTAACAAGTA
>JAUIMW010001429.1:0-12626 GCA_033557785.1 Enochrus cinctus
GAGATCTTGCAGCCATCAATCCCTTGTCGACTGGTTCTGCTTTTATTATGCCAACTTGGAAGTCCTTGGCACTATCCTCCAGTCTGGCCAGGATATGCTGTTCTATTCTCGGTGGAATTTCTATGTCTTGTCCGAGTATTATTTTAACTTCGAGGTGGTCGGCAACAGGAACAGCCATGAAGATCTCTTCGTTCCCAATCTTCAGACTTGTTGTCGAAGGTCGAAGTTGATCACCACTTCATGCTCTGTCATGAAGTCCAGTCCAAGAATTGCTTCGTCGACAATCTTGGCCACTACCATCCATTGGTCCAAAACTCTGCCCCCTAAGGATATTCGGACACGCACCTTCCCAAACACCTGGATGGTGTCACCCGTAGCCGTGACAACCTCAAAGTTGCGCATCTTATTCAGTCGGACTCCTTTGACCGCATCCGGTCTGCCGACGGACACATTTGCACCAGTGTCCACAGTGAACAGTACTTCCTTGAATGGCAAGATTGTTTCCATCATTCTTGACCGCGGATATTATGGGGCAATTCCTGTTATCCACCAACACTCGCCCCTCCATATTGGTGGACTTTAGTTTTCCGACTTCTTAGTCGTGTCCTTCTCGTTGCCAGGGTCCTTCTTCCTTCGTGGACAGCGAGATCTGATGTGCCCTTCCTTCTTGCAGAAGAAGCAGATGATTGGTGCCGAGCGGATTTCTTGGATGGGATCTTCAGCTTGTTCTGCAGTTAGCTCCCTTATCTTATGAAGTGAACGAAGAGACTTTTGGGCAACTCCAACAGCTTCCCAATAGTTCTTCTTACCCGCCGTCGTCACCGGCTGACTAACTAACTGCCGCTTTGGTCCGCTGTGATGTTTTTATATGGTGGTGCAAGTTCTCGCAAATTCGAATTCTAGAATTTTCTATGCGTTTCCATTTTGTTCTTCGGTCGGAAATCGTTCGTTACAATATGATTCTGGTCCGGTGGCGTGAACCAAAGAGACATAATACCTTTCACACGAAAAAAATTTCAAATAGTTATTTTATAGAGCAAATTGTACTTGTTGGGAAAAAAAATTGTGCATATATTTTTTTCTTTGTATTCTGCCATTTTTGGATAAATTATTACAACTAATTTACTTTTTTGTTTTTACACCCAAATCTTCATAACCTTTTTGATAATTTCTATTCAGGTGTTTGGCTTAAGATTTTTAATAAAGCCTTTTTTAGTTCCTCAATGATTCCCTTTTTATAAGTATCTTGAGAAGTATTAAGGAGACAGTAACTGAAATAGGAGGTGTATATCTCTTGGGAAGGTAGATTGTAAAATCTACCAGTCAACGAAAAATCTACAGACCAGGCGTCAGGAACTTAGAGCGTAGGCAAAGAACTGATTATGCAGTGTTATCAAGAGCCACAAAAGGTCTATAAAAGAGGGCATCAGGAAATACAATTACAAACTTACATTTTGAACGGTTACGGGGAACGTTCGCACATTAATATTCGGGAAGGTAACATGATATTTGAAGTTTTACCAGCGGAGGGAGAAGGCGCAGTTTATTTGGTTCTGACAAGGATGTATGTATCTTGCCTAAGAAGTAAGGAGGTACCATCATCATGGAATAACGCCGCGATATATTACTTCGCAAGAAAGGCGATAAGGAAGATCTTAAGAACTATAGGCTGACGGCGCCATAGATCACATATTTACAGTACGTGAGATGCCAGAAGTGTGATATTTCATTGTGTTGTGCATTTATTGACTACGAAAAGGCTCGGTGAAGACCACAATAGTACAGTCGGCAAATCATCGGCGCGGCAAGGTGATAGGATATCTCCAAAATTGTTTACAGCAGCTTCAGAATGTATGTTCCAAACACTTGACTGGAGCAACAAAGGGTTGATGGACAACACAGACTCGCGGACAATATTGTGCTGTTTGCCTTTGAGCGGCAGGATCTTATTATGGAGCTTAACATATCAAGCAGAGATATTGGTTTGAAGATTAACATAGGGAAGACCAAAATTATTTCGTCTTACTTGTATTTGGGCCAACTTATCACCGTGGATGGCGACATAATTTCGGAAATGGTAGCCGACGACCAAGTTTCATGTGTGTTTTTTATTTGTGTTTTGTTATTTCCTTCTGTTTAAATCGCTTGATCCAGTTCTTCACAGATGTAATAAGTTAAGTAAGTAAAATTATTTTTGAAATATGTAATTCCGACTTAACTTGATCTAGTAACGTATTAGTTTTATTATTGTAGTTTTCGCCGTGTAGAAGATTTAGAAAATAAATCGAAATAATGGTGAAATTTAGAAATTATTAACTACTAACAGTTTAATTTTCCACTGACAGTATCTCCCATAACTACTTTAATCATTTACATATATAGTACATTGTCTTACACCTACAAAGGCTTGAGCGTGGCAAGAAGTACGCATTTCATTCTAAAATTTTCATTAATTTTCTAATTTTTCATTTTTTTGATGTTATCAATTGTTTGCCCCAAACAATATCTGAAAATAAATGTAAATACAGAACGAAACTAACCGCACGTGTATTATGAAGGCATAGCAGGGTGATTAACCTTTGTGAAGTTTAATATTTAATTAAAAGCTCTCAGGGGAAAATAATCGTTTACATTTTCCACTCTTCTGCAATATTTAACGAGATCTAATAAGAAATATCACTTTATTATATAAAGTTATTTATTTGTGTGTGATGCGCTAGAGTACGATTTTTGCACAGAATAGTTCGGAGAGATCAACATTCTCATTCGAATTGACTTTCCATCGTCCCCTCTCAACGAGACAAACTTCGGTTGGTTTCCGTGGAAACTGCGGTGTTAGCCATGTGCGCCATGACCGCCTTTGATACAACTGGGAGGATGCAACACGCGTTTCAGTTGAGTATTTTGCTTGTAGAAGTGCAAGCGTCTAGAGGAAGACAACTAAAGATACTTCATTGTAAGAGACAGATAAAGAGAAAAGATGAAGATAGGTTCATGAAAATTATGATTTGTGCAGGTATTGATTCTATCTTATATATATTATCGTTATTTTGCGTGTTTGTGTATACGTTCATATATTTATATTATTTTCTATAAATACTTTTTACCATTGTATTTATACTTAAAAACATCTTTAAAGAATTTAACATTTTTTTGTTATTAAAACAGTTCTTTTTTTGTAAAAATATTTGGATAATTACCTAAATAATAATATCTTTTGTTTTCTTGTCGCAACGACTCAATATACACGTCGTAGAAAAACTGAAAAAGACGGTTTTTCTAATAAAGTGGCAAATCGTCCTGAAAAACACAGTTTCCAGCTTAGGGTGGGTTTGGGAGGATTGTTAACATAATCATGTAAGCGGTTGGCCAGGATACACTTGAAATACTTCTTTTTAGATTAGAACAATAACGAATTAGGTTTTGTAAGAAGTGAATGTATTTATATAATTCACTTTGTATATTCGAAATTTAGTACTACTTAATTGATTAATTATTCATAATGTCAAGTATGTATATATGCAAATTTGCATGTAGGTGTGAAATGATGGAACATTTTATATTGTAATTTAAAGCGCGTGCAAAACTGTAATTAAAACGCATGTAGAATGAAATTTAGAAGCAATATTATAGGTCTAGTCTAGATAGAATTAATTCATATTAATAAAGACTAGCTGGGATTTTGTTTATATTATTTTTGCCCAGATTATGCCTGGATTAATTTAACTGTATAATCCGATTTAATGGACTTTAAAAGTGTTACTCGCGTAAATTTGCGCTTACTATCATAATGCATAGTCGATTTCAGTTTAAAAAACTAATTTTTATCATTAAAAAATTTGTGCGTTATGAACTTTTCACACGTATGTTACATAAATTCAGTGCGTTACAATATTCAGTTATTTTAAGATACTTGCATTTCATCAAAGGTTTTCGCGCAACTTTCAAGAGTAAATATTTAAAAAATATATCCAAAAATTAATTACATGTATATTATCATTACAAGCGCTTTTGATAAACAGTTATAAATCCGTAAATTTTGCTTTTGTTTCACTATTACTAATTGATACACATTTATCAGCGTTGACAAGAGAGAGATAGATAACAATTAGGTTTGAAAAACAAGTAGTAGGTGTAACAAAATGAGCAGTCTGGCCGCGGCGCGCGTTTTGTCCGCAAATTTCCAGCGGTCCAGAGTGAATAAACTTATATTAATCCTCTTTATATATACAAATATATTCGGTTTTAGTAAGTTTGATGCTAAAAATAGGAGAACTAGTCGAGAATTTCATAGCGCACTAGATGTAATACTGAAACTCTGATCTTAGTGATTTGTTTTAAAAATTTACGTGCATTAGGATTATGAGTGCACGTTATCGATACTGTATGTATGAAACAAAGGTTTTTTTATGTATAATCCATTAATTTTTTTTCTCTTAAATATTTCATTAACCATTTTTATTGTATTGTAGAAGGGCTTCAAGTCCCTTTCTGTAATTTGACAGAAATTGGGGGGCGATGACGGAACAAGAAAATCGAATTTTAATCAGCCCCGCTACCACCCCGGGGTCTGTAAGAGATGAAAATTACTTTCTGGTTCCTCGGTCATCGTGCCCTTCTGCAAAACTTCCTTGGTACAAAAAATATCCACCCCCTTATACAATTCTTATAGCCAGTTTTCTGCAGGTACGATACATACACATACAAATATGCTATATTATTAATAAAACTTTTGTGTTGCAGATTATTGTCTACTCACTATCCAATAAAAAACTCGAAAGAATTTTAAGATTCGAACCTAACAATAAATCGGATGTTTGGAGATTTTTGACTTATATGCTCTTACATGACGGTTGGTTCCATCTTTTTTTAAATGTAATAATCCAATGCCTATTTGCAGCCACGTTAGAGAAGAATCAAGGACATTTAAGGGTTGGAGTTCTTTATTTGGCGGGTGGAGCTTGGGGAGCCTTTGGAGCCTCTTGCGTCAGACCTGATTTGGTAATTGGGGCTTCAGCCGGAGTTTACGCTTTGCTTACTTCACATATTTCTCACGTCATCTTGGTAAGGCTCTATTTTAATTTGAATTTGCCGCTTCTTATAGCGTTGAATCTATTCTTCAGTTATTACTTTTATGCAACAATTAGATGTTTCAGCTATATTGTACTACAGTTGAACAAAGATGTAAATACAGTAATTATACCTATTACAACGCAAGTTCAATTTTTTTGTTGGTTAATTATGCGGTTACTACATAACATTCAAATTACTATAATGCCAAGGCTACAAATGGCAATATAATAACGAATTATACAATTTTTTTATAACATGAAATAAACAAAACGTATTTTGATTTAGGTTTAAGCAGCTTAAAGCCAAAACATGATTTTATTCATTTACTGGTTCGATGATTGCTAATTTGAATTTCTCGCAAAATCTTATTATTTAATTTGACCAGGAAAAATTATTGCTGGAACAATTAATACACTTTTAAGAAACACACAAAGATTAATAATATTAAAACTATGATCGTCTAAAGCGGTCTGTACATGCCAAAATAACAACAAAAAAACATGAAAATATAGTATTATTTTGCCAAGCCCTTAAGTATATAACATTAAAAATTAAATTTTTTTTTCAGAATTATGAAACTGTAAAATATAAACTTTACAGATGCCTAAGTGTACTAATAATAGTAGTATCAGATGTTGGATACAACTTGGCTCATTTCTACTTCCGAGGACATCCAATAATATCTTGGGGTGCCCATGCAATTGGAGCTTTGGCAGGCTTCATTCTAGGACTTGTACTTTACAAGAACTTTGAGAAGAACAAGGAAAAGAAATTAAATTCCCTATTTTGGTTGGGAATTGCATTGTCTGGCATTTTATTTACTGTTTTATTGGGTATCTCAGCTCAAATTAAGAAATGTACCCCAAACAATTTCTCAGAAAAATATGTATATCTCTGCTAATGTGCCAAATATTTAATAACATTTGTCATAAGCCCTACAAACAATTACAATCAAGTCATAACTTAACTCAGGTAATTGTGCAATTTACAGAAAATAAGAAATTTTGGTCAATTTTTAAAGTGGCATTTTAGAAAATATTTACAAGACTTTTATATACATATAGCTCGCTTTTATATAATGGAAACATAGAATTAAGACTGCAAAATCTTTAAAGAATGTACTTATGAATTTTTTGTGAACTTTCATAAAAAGGGCATTTATAACATTGTGATATTTAGTTAATTTTGTTGAGAATTTAGCATCAAAATTCAAACATTTTTATACATATTTAACGGCTGCGTTAAAAAAAATTATATTGTTTTTTTTTATATATAAAATAATTGTTAAAATTTTAATATGATAAAATTAATTAACACATACACCCCAGCATTTTTATTATAGTTTCTAATAAAACACCTAGCAAGCTATTACAGTTATTTATTTAATATTATTAAAAAAAACTAATTTTTACAATTGTTTAAAACCTATGAGGTCTAATTGGATGTTCAGAATCAAATAATTTAGGATCCTCCAAGAAGCATTCTTCTTTAAGATAGTAAGGCATCAAGCCTGCACTTTGTGCCTTCAATATTTCTGCTTCAACGATCTTCTGTTTATTTTGGCATAAACCAGTTATATGACGGCCATAAATCCTACCGGTGTAGGGTGATTGAAATTGAGACAATAATTTTACATTTTTATAGTCTGGAGTAATTTTATGCTTGCACAAAATACACTGGATTCTATCCTTCTGAAATGGATTTGCCATGTCAAAATCAGGTGTATCAGGATCAGTGGTTATCTTTCTTAGAAATACTACACCATTCCTTGTATTATTTCCTTAAAAAAGTATTTATTAATTACTTGCATTTACCTTTTAAAGCACTTACCTGTTATAGATTTAAAAATCTGTTTATTAAGCAGTGAAAACATTTTGGAATTAAAGTTGTTACGAATTCTAACCTATAATATGGAGTTGGCTACATTGGCCGTCAAAATGATTTGAAAATATAAGTTACCTAACCTGTCTATCAATTTCTTTTTCTTTTATGAAGCATCTTTATAATGATTTTTTTCATAACATAAAAAACAAAATATACTTGTAGTAATTATATTATATATTTCAGTAAATAATATAAAAACGTATATTTGTATACAAAATGATGGAATTGCCATTTCTTTTACGATAAATTTACAATCTTTTTAAAGAATCGTACCTAAAAAATCTCCAACAAAAATATATAAACTTCATAACATAAATAAACGAACAAATATTACATAAATATTTTTAATCAACTTAAAAAAAAAAACTTTTTTAAATATAAAAGAATTGTAGCTCGAAATAATTGGATCATTTTTTAAATATTGCAAAATTATTGTTTTTATGTTCATATTTGTTGTGCGAAGAAAAATATATTCTTGTAAAAAAATATAATCTTGTAGTTCAGCTGGCTAAGGAAATCTCTAACTGATTAAATAATTGTTATCTGCTTCGATTAGTATAAACAATATAAAAGAAACTATCAACAAAATTAACAATAAAATTATAGATAAGCCTAGCAATGTCATCAAGGAGCGAAACTGTGGGTTTATGCAGCTAGATTTTTAGGCACTTATTTATATCAAGCAAAGTAGATATCAACTAATTGAATATAAATATTAATTAACAAGTAACAATTATCCCAGTAAACGAGCAGCTATCCTATTTGTTGATTGGCTTTGCAACGTGCTTATTTGTACCAAAATTAATATTTTGATATTTGCAACTAAATTTTAAGAATTTTTTTAATTTATACGAAGTGAAGCATAAATTCAATTGCGGGGGCTACTACAAGTCAGCGAGCTGTGAAACTGTGGGCATAAACAGTAATATAATTGTTAAGGTTTATCCGAATAAATGTGCAGCTATTTTTATATGCTTATTAATAGCTGTAGGCTCTACTAATTTTTTTAAATATATATTTTCAATGTTTGTTAACTTAGACAAAACAATGCAACTGCATTTCAAAATATATTAATAACAAGGAACTTCTGCTATATGCATTATGCAAAAAGAACAAGAAAATGGTTAACCTACTCTAGTGCAACAAGAGATGCTTTATGCAATGAGAAACTAATCTTTTACACACAGTTCATCCTGCTAGATTTTTTTGAATTTTGGTCTTTGAAATTCCCAATGAAGCCTCATCCTCACAAGTTTATCTCCCATGGAAAGGTTGCGTACAGTATCAATGTCTTCGAGGCACCTGCGGTTTTTGGTGGACCTATCCTTCAATCGTCGCTAAGACTAATCTGTCTTCGTTTGATTTTGCAAATCCACTGAGAAATTGCTTCATTGCCAAAAACAGAAACTAACTTGGTGAGGTATTCTTGTCGAGATAATTTTTTTTGAAAATTGTAAAAAATGATTGCTCAAAAATGTTCTGTTATGAACTTTAATAATTTTCTGTAGCTAAATAACTATGTGTCACACTGAAACTTTGGATTTAAGTTGCAAAATTTAAAAGATCTCTTGCAACACTTAAGTCGTAAAATGGGAGTAGCATACTTCTACCTGAAGTTCTTCTAAAAGCGGACTCTGCGTAATCCACAGAACCTGCTTAAAGAGAAAAAATTGATGTGGTGTTGGTGTTACAGTAATGTAAGAAATAATGGCTGCAGCCACACCGATTTTTCTTCCTTATGCAGGTTTCCATGTTATCCAGGGCCCACCTTAGACCGGTTTAACTATATATGCTTTTATATGGGTAGGTAGTAATGATCACAAGAAATGCAGTTTATTCAGTTTTTACTCAAATGTACAGTAGAACTCCAGTTTAGCGAGGGATTCGGGAACCAAGGGCACTTTCTATAGTGGAATAGTTCTTGAACTAGATTAAAGTTGAAGTTAATTTAGTTAATAGTAGCCCCATCTTAGAGTTTATTATCTTGGAACAATGCCAGAATTATACTGATTCACAAAAAAGAATTGAAGGCTCTTTAGTAATTGAGTACACAGGCCTACAATGAAAAAGGTTTGTGAATCTTACCTTCAGGTGGGTTTTATAAATTTTTATCTGCTGATTCTGAATATCACCTCCGTTATCATGTATCAAATCAGAATATATTTAAAACTATTGGTATATAGGGACAGGTTGTTATTTTCACATTATTTTGCTTAACAACTTATATCACCGGCCTCCATGGCTCAGTAGATCTCAACTGTTGTATAAAAGTCTCCGGGTTCAAATGCTGAGGTAGGATATGGTTGTGTCTTCATTTTTTTTTGATGATGGTGCATATCTAAGAGGTGGCAAGATAAAAGGACTAATGGGCAAATATTTCGTCACTGTCTGCTGAATTACTGTATACAGAGTCTACTGGTATGTTCTCATTCAATGATCTATGTAAGAAATTAGACAAAACCAAGTACATCATTTTGTTACGGAGATTATAAATTTATATTTTGTTGCTACAAGTCTTGCAAAGTTATGAATTGGGAGCCTCAAATTTTTATTAAATTCTGCCTTTGAAACTTGATTTCACATTCAATAATTTATTCAAGCTTACAGATGATCCCCATTAACCCTCAATGGATGGTGACTGTGGTAAAAAAGACTTTGGGTTCAAATCTTGAAGAAGGTATTTGTTATGTTCTAATGTTGGTGGGTACCTGGGAGGTTGGCAAGTTAGAGAGTTAATAGGCCAAGATTCCACGGTGACTGACGAGTTCTCTGTCGAATTAAAAAAAAAACCTATATCTTTCTTAACTATTTCTAATTTTTTTTTCACACTTAATGAAAAGCAAGTCTATCACTTTGTTGTGCAGGTTATAAATAATTTTGTTGTTGCAAGTCTTGCAAAGTTCACACACATTCAACCCTATTCTTGAAACTTGATTCAAAGTAACCCACAATCTAAATAGTTTATCCAAACTTACAGACGATCCCAATTAATCTGTTTTTCAGTGATTCAGTTTTTTAATGATTTTACATTTCTTGTGAAGTTCATACATAAACTTTTTTAAATTGTATGGTATAGTAAATCGATTCCATGAGAATGTTATATTTCTATTCTACTGAGTGCATAAGATTTCCAAAATCTATAGAATGAAAGAGGTTGATGAGCACCTGTATCTTCATTAACCTTATCACAAGAATGGTTATTGAGGAGTTAGGTTGGGAGGTGCTAAATATCCACCATATTCACCAGATATTCCTACTTAGTATTATCACCTTTTTGGGGCTATTTCCTTATAATTTTCACAGTGTTTTGTTTAATAATAATGATGAAATGTGAAACTGGCTAGAAATAAGTTCATATCAAAAGATCAAGGTATTTACTATTAACCACATAATGCACTAACCCGTGTCTATTCCTTTCTGGTATATTTTAAACATGCCCATGTGTCACACGTTCAACCATATTACATCGTAAAGAAAGTTTATATGATCGTGTCCGACACGGATACATTTTAAGATTTGTCTATCTATTGAATAATAGATGTAGGTAGTATTTTGTATGGTATTTTTGTTTATAATCTGTATCATGGAATAAATATAATAAATACTCTTGAATAGAAAAAAATAAACGTATCGTATTTTTTACTGAATATAAGTATATTAAAGTAGGTATGTCACAATATAATAATAGACAAGGGGTATGCGGTGGTCTTCGGTTTGTGGTGGTGGGAAGTCATTTGAATCTGGTTATATATATATAATATTGTTTACATTAGAAATTCTTATTTGGTCTATTTCAGACTAGTTCTAGAGTACTAATTTACCAAAAAAGTGTTTATAAGTTGTACATGTAAACTATAAATATTTGGTAAGATAAAATTTTATGTTTTATTATATAATTTTTTTATTTATTTTAGTAAAACTGTTTGAAAATGAGCGAAAGCGACAACAGTGACTTCGAATACGGCAATTTGTCAGAAAGTGGATCAGATGAAAGCGATACAGAATATGATGAAAGTAGTGATGATGATACTAGTGTAGACCATCCACCTCCTGCACCACCCAATATAAATGCAAATTCTTCAAGGTATTGTATCAAAGCCGGAAGAGAGATTATATTGGTCAAAATCGAAGTGTTAGAGACACCTATTTTTCCTAAACTTCGAAGATATTAGCAAATACAAAGATATTTACATTTTTCAGACAATGAATCCACACCCGAAATTAAACAAAATTTTGCCTGTGTTTGAGAATCTAAATAATAAGTTTGGTTCTTTATATATTTCTGAAAGGAATATAACTACTGAAGAAAGTTTGATGATGTATAAGGGACGTTTAGGTTGGATTCAATACATTCCCTTGAAAAGAGCCTGATTTGGTATAAAATTATACTTGCTTTATGAGTCAAAATCAGGTTATATATATACTCATGTATAATATATACTGGAAAAGGCACTTCCATAAGTAATACATATAAAAATTGGTCTATATCCTCCCAAATTGTTTTGTTTTTGATGGAACCGTTATCGGACATGGGATATTGTCTAACGATAGGTAACTTCTATACTTTTCCTCGACTTGCAGATTTTCTTGTAAAGAGCAAAACAGATTTATATGGAACCATGCGAATGAATCGTCAAGAAGTTCCTGAAGATTTTCAGAGAAAAAAATTTCAAAAAAATTACTACATTCCAAAGAGACAAAGTTATGCTTTTAAAATGGAGAGATAAATAAGATGTTTGTCTCCTGTCTACTGTACATAATCCGAATATGGAAGCTACTAAAAAAAAAGTCGGGCACGGTAATGAAATAAAAAAGCCAAAGGTGGTAATTGACTACAACGACACAATGGGTGACGTTGATCGGTTAGATCAACATCTTCATGATTATCCAATTGCTAGAAACAAAAAAGTATTTTTTCACTTCCTAAATATAACCTTGTGGAATGCATTTGTTTTGTATAAGAAAAATGGAGGTAGGAAGGATAATTTAGAATTTCAAAAGGAACTAATTGAGAAGCTAATTGAAAAGTTTTATACAACCTCAAGGAAAGGTCGACCTAGTTCTCAAGCGAGGCTCTTACGACTGATTTTACTGAATATGTGCCACCAACGGAAAATAAAAAATAAAATTATAAGATTTATGTGTGCATTAAGTGGTTAAAGAATCGAAAAACTGGCAGAAAATTATTGAAAAGGAATGAGATTATAATAGGTTAGTTTATTTAAATATTTAATTATTTCAATAAAATTTTACAAACTTAACAAGTAAACCAATTTATTGGGCAACTCAATCTATCAAATATATTATTTAATCTACCAAACTTAGTTGAATAATTTAAAAAATAAAAGTTGGGGTATAGACCACTGATATAATCAGTATAAGTTTCTATAGATTTTCACGTACCAATATTAAATATATAAAAATAAATAAAGAAAGAAATAAATATATATATTTAATTTTGTTGTAATTTTTTTGTTAACGTGTTGCATATTAATTTATTACAAATTTTTTTACTTACGTCTTTGGATACACTTGTTTTATTTTCTTATTTATTTGGCGGACGCGTTTCGTGCTTAGCACATCATCAGCTGTCTATCACATTCAACTCTTGAATGTTGAATGTGATAGACAGCTGATGATGTGCTAGGCACGAAACGCGTCCGCCAAAT